>CAWZYM010000423.1:300000-480000 GCA_963966185.1 Rhabditoides inermis
AGCTAACCGACTGCGCCATTGAGGACGTGGCATGACGGTATATTACAACCAGCGCGGCAGCGCTGGTTGGTTTGTGTTAAGAATAGTCACGCGCTAGAATCGGCAAAAGGCGACGGAACGAAAAGTCCCTCAGAATCTTTGCGAGAACAATGTGAGGCTGATAGATGTTATCAGGATGTTTGAAAATGGTTCAGTTTCGATTTTGGTATCGCTAGCTGTTGTAGGAAGAGAGATACGCGCGCGGAGAGTACTATTTCGATTGATAAAATGCATGAGCTTTTGTTGCATTACGTTGGGTAACACAAACTCTTCTCTCACGGAAGTCCTTTTAAAAGATAATCATAACTTGTGTAAGATTTAGTCAATCATTTGGGATTTTTGTCCACTTTATAGATATGTTACCCGATGTATGCTTCAGAACCTTCCGTTGCGTCCAAGCTTGGCGACGAGGGCCTGTTCACTACCATCGTCGACTGGGTGCGCACGCATGAGGAGGAGAGGAAGCCCGCGTTCCCGGGGTGAAAGGGTCTTTCCAAAACAACATCAACATTCGGGGTCTTTCCAAAACAACATTTGACAAATCACTGAATATAACTTGAAAAATACGACGATTTTTTTTTATCACTTCATCAGTTCATCATTTCATCACATGTGATGAAGTGATGAATTTTCCATTTAAACGCCCAATATAAACCGATTTTTCACCCCGACCACTCAGAACTTGCTGTCCTGCCTCAATTTGAGCAGCACCGTGACATTTATCGTTACTAACAGTTACTATCACTGCTGCTGATAACATCAATTCTTTGTTTGATAAGGATATGCAAATTTTGAAAATTTACATTTGTGCCTATTCGATGCAAATTGTGTTCGACCGCACTGTCGCTATCTTTTCTATTCAGACAATCATAGTTATGTTCAAAAACATAGATGGTTGAAGCACACCAACAAGTTTTGTAAGGTCGGGGTGGAAAATCGGTTTGAGATTGGGACGTTAGTAATTTTCCAGGACGTCTGAAATTCCGCCGGTTATACGGTAGTCGGATAGAGCGCACGATTACACTGTGCGCAGAATGTCCACAAAAAATATTTGTCTTAGAAGAGTGAACTTGGTCATGTGCGCAGATTGTCCACACTTGTTTCAAGCTTTCGAATGTGACTCGAATGTGCGCAAACTGTGCAAAAACGCGGAGTGTCACATAAGGGGGGTGAGCAGGATTTCTTTTTTGATTCAGAAATATTATCTGAATTGACGGAACGTGGTATTGTCTTGGGGAGAGGGGTAAACACAGGTTGGACGGACCGAGATGGTTGGACGGAACGGCATGACTACGCATCGTCACTCATGATTCGATCGTTGCAAACTGTTCGCGCGCGTCGCTCTCTCCCGCCTGTCCACCCACTTCCTGGCGAATGTGGTGAAAAAGGAGAAGTTGGTGGTAGCCGATCCAACCTGCCGAGAGCGCCTTCTCGATGTTCTCACTGTGGGTGCGGAGAGAGAGAGAGAGAGAGAGAGAGGGAGGGAGAGAGAGAGGGGGGGAGAGAGAGATTCATTCTGCAGGAGCGCGCCCTGTCGGCGTCGCAGCCCCACACTGCGGTGTTCAACTTCAACATGAAGCTGGATCTGGACGACGATGATGTGCAGGTGGTCAAGGTGGTCGAGAAGAGGAGGAAGAGGGAGTTCGGTCCAGCGGTCGAGACGGTCCTTCCGGCTGTCCTTGCGGTGAGTGCTGTGCAGGTATGTTATTCAATTCAATATTATGTTCCGTATTGATGTTATGTGTATGATGTATGATCTATCAGAACACCCCGTCGAGCGTGGTGGAGGCAGTTAGACACGCGGAGACGGAGATTGTGCGCTCGTTCTCTCTGGTTGCCCGTCCCGATGCGAACCTCGACGAAGAAGAGAGCGACGTGGAAATGTCGCCGTTGAAGGACGAGGCGTCGTTCCGCGAAGAGGACACTCTACATGGGGTGAGTGAAGAGGGGACTCATTTCCTTAGACGTTTCCGCGATTTCGTAGTGTATCGAGGTTCTAACGGCCGCAAGGCATTATGAAGAATGATGTGAGCCTGGAGTAATCCGGCAATGTTTCTATTGTAAGGTGGTTGTTGACTACACCGTTGCAGAACACTGTCGTGCCCGTCGTCAATCTCCTCGTCAGGAGGTGTGGTGGGATTTCTCGTCCCGCCAAGAAGGCGAAGCGCGCCAATGCATGGCACGAGGACGTGAAGCTGCCTAGGAAACTGTGAGTGCTGTTATCGATTTGATCGATTTGATCGATTGATTGATTGCTGGCAGGACATGGTGTTCGGCGGCGGTGGTGGGATCGACGCTGTTCGTCGTCGGCGATGCGGGCAATTGCTACCTGGGGTACCAGAAGGACAAGGCGACGAGTGGGTCTCTCCTATGCGTTCGCAAGTAATGCGAAGTACATTTTTACAAAGCTTTGTGAAGCGGAAGTGGTCTGAAGAGCGTGTTGATATAATTTGCGCGAGAACGTTAGTTCTCTATCTACCTCGCTTGCAGTTCGAAATACGGTGCCATAACCGTGTGCGATATTGTCGCGAGCTGCCTATATGAAACGTACTAGACTCTACTTGCCAAGCATTGCAGATAGATGGACGCGGCTGTCTCTGCCCGTGATGGACTGGCCGAAGCTTGTCGTCTCTGGCGGACAGCTGTACGCAGTCGGGGAGAAGGAGGGCGAGCGAGGCGAGTGCGCCATTCTACTCTACCACCTCGACGACGGCAAGTGGACGGTAGTGGCCGAGATGGAGATTAAGGAGTGAGTCTATCTATCTATCTATCTATCTATCTCTCTGTCTCTCTCAACAACAACAACATCTTTTTCTCTCTCCCTCCCTTTCTCAGCCTGCCAATTCCAGGGTCTACAAGACGTCGCGCGACTACCAGATCGTTTCGGTCAACGCGTGCTCGCACGAGGGTCGCGTCTACGTTGCGCTCAAGCAGAACGGAGAGATTCGCTCCATCGATATCGAGGACATTGGTGAGTCCCCCCTCTCTCTCTCTCTCTCTCTCTCTCTCTCTCTCTCTCCGTTTCCCCCTCTTTCACTGTCAACTCTGCAGCTGCTGGCTGGAGGGAGGAGTGTCGGATGCTCGGCCCTGTATCGCGTGACTTTGCCCTGTTCATTGTGGACGGACGCGTGACCATGTTCGGGGGAAGGAAGACTGACGCGGTGAGTTTATAAATTATTGCCTTTCTGCGCTAATCATCTCCATATTTCTCATAGTTTTGATTGATTTCAGGTGATGTCATTCGATTCGACTCGCCGTAAGTGGATCAAGATCGGAAAGATGGCTGAGGTGAGTGCTTCCAACCCTTTATGGTAGATGGAGAAGAACTTCACGGAGAGATGACAAATACTTATGATTTTCGATCCAATCACACTCTTCTGCAAACAAAATCTCCGTAGTCGTAATTTGTTGTGGTTTTCCGGCTCGCTGGTGCTTGGGCGCTGCGCAGTACGGGTCTGCAGTGATTGTCGTTGGCGGAGACGGCATCAACAAGGTCGAGGTACGGTGGATACTGACGTCAGCACGTCAACTTGGTTTCGGAAGCTGTGTGACGGACGCGGCAGGCTGACTGCGCGCGCTCTGCCCCCTCTGCCGTCGGTTCGCTGCGGAAGCGGTGTCGTCGTCATGGATGATGTGAGAGGGAGGGAGGGAAGAAGGAGAGAGAGAGAGAGAGAGAGAGAGAGAGAGAGAGAGAGAGGTATGATAATTCCTTCTAGGAGGTCTATGTGTTCGGCGGCTCGCGGGGCGCGAAGCGCCTCGCCACTGTTGTCAAGACGTCGCTATGAGAGGGAAGGAGGAGGTGTCGTGCCGACTCCTCACACATGCTCATCCAATCGTGTTCACCAATAAGCCACCCATAGAGATTTACACGACACGGTTCTCTACCTCACTTTTGTTTTGTTTTTTCTCGTTATGTTCACCAATCGTTGCCTTTCATATCCGCGGTTTCACGCTGCTCATGGTCAGATCTCTTTTTCTGGTGTGACACGTGCATTGAGGGCGGCGCGCAGCGCCGCCCGTTTGTCTTGATCTTTGACGCGCGCAGCGCGTCACCCCCAAGACATACTCAATTTCCTCTATCCCAATACGATATACTCCATAGTATGTGTTTTTTTGTTAGAATATCATTTGACAAGACTTATGAGTATGATACAAGAAATAAATATCGGTTGCGGCTTCCAAAATATCAAAAACAACTTTTCGCTCATTCTGCCACTAAACGTGTTTACGACGACGACGACGACGACGACGGTGTGCATCACGTAAGCCCCGCCCACTGCACTCTGCGCTCATTGGTCGCTCGGCCCACTGTCAGTGCAATCTGATTGGCCAAACGCTCATGCCCCGCCTTTCGCTCAGCCACTCTCACATCCCGGCCTCTTGGATCTCTCATGAGCGTACGCTCTCTGCGCGCTCTCTCTTCTTCCAGCCGAGCATGCCCCGCTTTTCGATCAGCCACTCTCTTTCTATCTCTGACCTCTGATTCTCTCACTCGCGCACGCTCTCTGCGCGCGCTCTCTTTCTCGTGCGAGCCAGAATGGACAGCCGGCCTGAAATCAAATGGATCGATCGGTGAGGAGAGGGCGAGTGAGAGCGTTCGGCAGTTAAAGAACGTGCGAATAGGGGAGGAGCAGAGCGGTGCGGGTGAGGCTGCTTTGATCTCTGTGCCACAACTTCCCAATTCTAACAGTAATACTGCCATTAACATAATATAATAAGGAAGATCAGTTTAACGCACTCGGCTCTGCAATTACAATTCATGACCGAGGTTTCAGTGCACTGACTACAGAGTGCGGGTGGGGTGCGGGTGGGGCGCGGGTGAGCTGCGGGTGGGGTGCAGGTGGGGCGCGGGCCGTCAACTAGTCGTCAGATACCCGCATCCCACCCGCGCCCCACCCGCGCCTCACCCGCACTCTGTAGTCATTGTGGCTCCAAATCTAATGTACGTATGTGCATACATAAATGATTCTAAAAGCAACATTCGAATTCATTTACAAACATTCGCAAAACATTCGCAAAACAAACAGGCAGATATGAAGATCGAAAGCGCCTGGTTAGTACCAGTACGCCCTCACCCTACCACTTGAGCTATTCCACATCATGATGAAACTTCTTTGAGAATATGGGGTGGCTAGCGCAGTGGATGTGCGCGCAGCTATCATGCGGTCCCGAGTTCAATCCTCTCGGCGGCCAATGATGTACCGCTAGTCACGGTGGAGTGACGACCACTTTCACAACTTTCGTGAGCCTCTAGTCAGAAGTCTGTGAAGTCATCTGATCCAAATTTATTGCATTAATTGATGGACCCTTGTATACAGCTAGCGATTTGTACTCGAGAGCCTTAGGTCAGTCCTCTTATTGGCTAGGTCGACGGTTGTATAACTTGAAACTGCTGATAAACAAACTTTTAACGGTACATGCACTCGTGATATTACATGATAACTAGTGAAGATTGGCTAGTTTACTCGTAGTAGAATTTCATTTCGACTAGCTAGTAACTTGCTAGGTAATGGAACTGCTTAGGAGATGAAGGGAAGAAGAGAGAAATTTGTAACGTGTGTAGCGCGCGTCAATGAGCGACCGGCAGACGCGTGAGCGATTCGACCAAGCTATTTCGAAGGTTTCTAATTTAGATACATTCGTATATAACACAACATTGTTCGGCAACACATGATCTATCAGTTTCAAAAAAGCGGGAATCACAGAAACTATTTTATAATTTGAAACCGGTGAATATTACTATGTAGATGTGGTAGTGTTGTATAAGTTATTTGTATTTTCAATCATGACATTCTGACTAGTGAGTTTGTAATATGTATGTTTTATTTTCGTAATTCACCAATGTAAAAAAATTTCTTCGAAATTTGAGAAAAGGACATCCATTCTCTTTCGAAAAGTACGTAAGTAAAGAGAAGAGGTTTGTCTGGATCTGATTCAACAAAAGCACATGCATAAAATCTCTTTGCAGCTGACTAAAATATCAAAACAAACCTGCTCTTTCGAATCACTCTAAAATGTGTTTTTAAACATTAAAAATATATAATCTAAGGTGACTGTGAAATAGGCCAAATTTTTATTATAATTCACTGTAAATAAATTATTATAATGCATAATATTTATGTTCTATTTTTTCATAAATTCGAAAGAGCAGGTTTGTTTTGATATTTTAGTCAGCTGCAAAGAGATTTTATGCATGTGCTTTTGTTGAATCAGATCCAGACAAACCTCTTCTCTTTACTTACGTACTTTTCGAAAGAGAATTGATTTTTGGTTATGATTTTGTTGTTGAATAAAAAAATTCGGACAAGTGCGCGTCTGTTTAGTTGGTGACGTAATGGGCTGGAAGGGTGGCAGGAGAGTGGGTGTCATTCGCTCGGCAACTGCGCGTGGCGAGAGGTCGCTAGGTTTTATTTTATTGATTTTTCATTTCGTAGTTCGTGGTGTTCAGATGTCGCACTCTACGCGCGGCGATGGATCGACGCGCTCTGGGAAGAGCCACAAGACCACCAAGGTAGATCTCTCTCTCTCTCTCTCTCTCTCTCTCTCTCTCTCTCTCTCTCTCTTCTCTCTTTCTCTCTTCCTCCTCTCTCTCTCTCACTCTTTACACTCTAGGAGACGCAGCCTCTCCTCAAGGAGCGCCAGCCTGGTGAGATCGTCTCCCCTCTCGTGGACCGATCTCGAAGTCGTCACGCTCAAGGTACGGTAGCCACCGTAATCCTGCGTTACAGTACTTTGAATTTGAGGGACGCACTCTGCTGAACAAGGTGTCGGGCGTGGCGCGTCCGGGAGAGCTGATCGCGTTGATGGGAGCGAGGTACGGTAGCTGGGAGTACTGTACTTTACCGTATACCTCAGTGGCGCCGGCAAGTCTACGCTGCTCAACACGCTGCTTGGGAGGAATCTTAAGGGTAGGTTGGTGGCGAACGGTTGATTTATTGATTGATTTACTGATCGATCGATAGATATATTGATTGATTTTTCAGGCCTGAAAGTGACTGGCGAGATTCGTGTGAATGGACAGAGTGTGGGGCGGGACGTGACCACAGTGTCGGGCTACGTGCAGCAAGAGGACCTGTTCATGGGCAACCTCACAGTGCGTCTCTCTCTCTCTCCCTCCCTCCCTCCCTCCCTCCCTCTCTCTCTCTCTCTCTCTCTCTTTCTCCCTCCCTCCCTCCCTCCCTCCCTCTCTCTCTCTCTCTCTCTCTCTCTTTCTCTCTCTCTCTCTCTCTCTCTCTCTCTACCCTCTCTCTCCAGGTTCTCGAGCACCTCCGCACCCAGGCCGCTTGCCGTCTCCCCGCCTCGTTCACTGCCGCGCAGAGGGAGCAGCGCATCAAGCAGGTACTGTAGCTACCGTAATCTTGGTACCATCACGTACCGTATAGGTGATGGACGACATGATGCTGAACGCTATTGCCAAGAACCGCATCGGCATTCCCGGCATTCGCAAGGGAATATCGGGTGAGAGAGGAGGGGGGCGGGGTCAGAGGAGGCGGAGTCTGAAGTCTGACGATTTGTAGGCGGTGAGATGAAACGACTTGCGTTCGCGACGGAAATGCTCTCGGATCCCCCGATTCTGTTTTGCGACGAACCGACGACGGGTCTCGACTCGCACATGGCTATGATTGTAATCAAGGTGGGCGGGGGCTTGAATGGGCGGGGACTTGAGGGGGCGTGGCTGATCCTTCCCTTCAGCGTCTCGAGAAGATGGCTGCCGAGCAAGGCAAGACGATCATCTGCACCATCCATCAGCCGTCGTCGGACCTCTTGAGATATTCGATAGGTGGGCGGGGCTTGGAGGGGCGTGGCCTATGTAGGTTGTTCAGGTGATGTTCCTGTCGCAAGGCGGAGTGGCGGTTTCTCGGTTCGCCTGCCGAGGCTGTGCACTTCTTCGCTTCGATGAAGTGCTACATCCCCACCGCACACCAACCCCGCCGATCACTACATCAACGTGGGTGGTCCTCTCTCTCCCTCCTCTCTCTCCTCTCTCTCTCTCTCTCTCTCTCTTTCTAATCTCCCCCTCCAGGTTCTGGCAGTGGTTCCGGGCGAGGAGGAGGCGTGTATCAAGAGGGGGAAAGGAGGTTGAAAACTATTAAAATACGAGTTCATAAATGCTTTTAGGTCTGCGCTCACTTCATAACAAATCCGAGTACAAGACACGGATGATAAGACAGATCGAGAAGGCGAGGGAGCCCAAGGCACTCCGGCCGAGAGAGGTTGGGAGAGAGAGAGAGAGAGAGAGAGAGAGAGAGAGAGAGAGAGAGGGAGGAAGAGGGAAGAGAGAGGAAGAGGGGAGAGAGAGGAATAGGAGAGAGAGAGAGAGAGAGAGAGAGATTGCAGAACGCGAGCTACCCTCGGATCGCCTTCAACCTCCTTTACCGCTACACCCTCGACAACGTTCGCAACCCGGCCATTCTGCGCGCCAAGTTCGTCCAGAAGGTACTGTAGCGTGGAGTACTGTATTCAGTAATGCGGATACGGTATTCAGATCTTCAATGGGTCTCTTTCTCGGCTTCCTCTACTTACCAGACAGAGTTGGACCAGGACGGAGTCACATCGATGAAGGTACTGCTCTGGTTACTGTATCAGAGATTTGGGTTACTGTACTTAATATATAGGCGCTCTGTTCTACTACCTCGCTGAGCTCTCCTACTCGACAGTCTACGGCATTCAGGCGTGTATGCCTGGCGACTTTTCCATTCTGGTGAGCGAAGCCCCGCCCACTTTCACCCCGCCCCATTTTAGGCGAGGAGAGTACCACGACGGTATCTATCCGGTGTCGGCGTACTACATTGCGAAAGTGTCTAGCTACATTCTGATATTCATGCTGGATGGTGAGAGGGGGAGAAGAGAAAGAGAGAGAGAGAGAGAGAGAGAAAGAGGAGAAAGAGAGAGAAGAGAGAGAAAGAGAGAAAGAGAGAAAGAGAGAAAGAGAGAAAGAGAAGAGGAAGAGAGGAGAAGAGAGAAAGAGAGAAAGAAGGAGAAGAAGAGAGAAAGAGAGAAAGAGAGAAACAGAGAAAGAGAGGAAGAGAGAGTGAGGGAAAGAGAGAGAGAAAGAGTGGTTCAGGGATGGTGATGGTTGCCATCTCGTTCTTCCTCATCGGTTTCGCCGGTCAGTTCACCCTCACTCTGCTCACATGTGTCCTCGTCGAATCGTGTGCGGCCGCACTGGGCATCATGGTTTCGGCGGTGGGTCTCTCTCTCTCTCTCTCTCTCTCTCTCTCTCTCTCTCTCTCTCTCTTTTTCTCTCTCTCTCTCCCCCCTCTCTCTCTCTCTCCCCCCCTCTCTCTCTTTCTCTCCCCCTCTCTCTCTCTCTCCCTCTCTCTCTCCCTCTCTCTCTCTCTCTCTTTCTCTCTTCCTCTCTCTTTCTCTCCTTTCTCTCTCTCTCTCTCTCTCTCTCTCTCTCTCTCTCTCTTTCTCTCTCTCTCCCCCTCTCTCTCTCCTCTCAGTCACCCTTTGCAGTGTGCTCCATCATACGCGATCGCAGTCTCCATTACCGGTCCCCTCCTCACTGTCTTCTCACTCACTGGAGGTCTATTCACCAACGTGGCAGAACTGTCGCCATATGTGGCATGGGTGCAGTACCTGAGCTGGTGAGAGAGGGAGAAAGAGAGAGAAAGAGAGAGAGAGAGAGAGGAGAGAGAGAGAGAGAGAGAGAGGAAGTGAGAGGGGTGGAGAGAGATACAGAGAAAGACATAGAGAGGATGAGGAAGAGGAGGAGAAGGTAGAAAGAAAGAGAACGGGAGAGAGAGAGAAAGAAGAGAAAGAGAGAGAGAGAGAGAGAGAGAGAGAGAGAGAGAGAATCCCTCCTAAGGTTCCGCTACGGCTACGAGACTTTGGTCATCAATGAGTTCACTTCGGAAGGAAAGACGGATCTGCCCTGTCACAACGCATTCAACGAGACCGTGTCCCTACTGCTTCAAGGAGGGCGAGCATGTCTGTATCTCTCTCTTTCTCTCTCTCTCTCTCTCTCTCTCTCTCTCTTTCTCTCTCTCTTTCTCTTCCCCATCTCTCTCACCCCCCCTCTCTTTCCCTCCCCCCCCCCTCTCTCTCTCTTTTCTCTCTCTCTCTCTCTCTCTCTTCCCACAATCTCTCTCTCTCTCACCCAACCACCTGTGTCCAGGTGATCCGCAGTCTGGCTTTCGAAGACACCAACGTGCCATTCAATCTCATCATGATGGTCATCTACATTTTCGCCCTCTACTTTATTGGATACATTGGTCTGGTGGCGAGAGTGGTTCTCGCTAGATAAACACCCCCCCCCCCCCCTGTTTACATTGATATTCAACAAGCAAGAGCTACTCTTATAGAATTGACCAACTTACAATTGCCCCCGCTCGTATTTTAACAATGTGTGTGTTTGATGATTGGTGTGATAAATTTATTGCTGCGAAAATGTTGAAGGTTCTGCATCTGTTGAAACTTTTTGCCGCCAGTCTCATTTGTCAATGCGAGCACGACAATGATAGAGATGTGAGATGGAAACATCAATGCGAAAATATTTTCGGCGAAGGGTGAACACTGGCTGTGCTGACAAATTTCATCAACCGACACAATTTGATGAAGCAGTTCGCTCTCAATGATTACAGATGCACGTATCTTTTGTAGGCGCTGAATGTCGCGTCTCGGTCGAAGATATTGTAGCCAAGGATTGTGGCCTAGGACTTAAGATTTGCATTGCTAGTGAATATGTCAAGTTCTTCCAGACACTGAAGTTGAAAGCAATACAACGTTCTCCACAAGCGTACTATCATTTAACTAGTTACAACCTGGTTGGTTTGTGTTAATACAACCAGCGCGGCAGCGCTGGTTGGTTTGTGTTAAGAATAGTCACGCGCTAGAATCGGCAAAAGGCGACTGAACGAAAGGTCCCTTAGAATCTTTGCGAGAACAATGTGATGCTGATAGATGTTATCAGGATGTTAGAAAATGGTTAAGTTTCGATTTTGGTAACGCTAGCTGTTGTAGGAAGCGAGATACGCGCGCGCGCGCCCTGAGGGGCAGGCAATCCCCCGTGTACGGATGGTTTTCTAGGGGAGGGGGGGGGGGGGTGGCGCGCACCGGCTGCCCTCAGCAGACAGGGAGTGCACATTCCGCACTGCCTGTGGATCGCACTGATATCGTTCAGATCGCGTGCCCTGCCATGCGCAAAGTAGTGGTGTGGTTAGCGATTGCGCCCGTTGAGATACATGGCTCGAGTTCGGTTCCGGCTGGTGGCAAACCTTTTGTAATTCTATGATTTTACATAGAAATGACATTGGAATTGTAAATTTTCCCATCAGCATTACCTAAGCTTTTTTTGCAAAATTTATACAATTTTGGACTCAACAAGGTGGGTGAACTGTTGGATTTCTTTAAAAAAATGTTTGGTGGTTTTTGTTAATGCAATTAGATTTATATGAAATCCAATAAAAGTACATTCATTATCTTTTAAAAAGACTTCCGTAAGAGAAGAGTTTGTGTTACTCAACGTAATGCAACAAAAGCTCATGCATTTTATCAATCGAAATAGTACACAAACCTGCTCCAATAGTTCAACAAGATATATATGATCGATCAGAAACCGAAATCAATTTGCCGACGTACAACATTTGCTCGCAATAGTTTTTATTGCAGAAAGAGCAGGTTTGTTTACTATTTCGATTGATAAAATGCATGAGCTTTTGTTGCATTACGTTGAGTAACACAAACTCTTCTCTTACGGAAGTCCTTTTAAAAGATAATGTGTGTTTGAATGGGAACGATGGATTCCTATATTAGATGTGTTGATGACAGAAGTGCTGTGTGTCAGGTCGGAGCGCTCTCTGCTGCATCTAGCCGCTCGCAAGGGCTACCTCGACTGCCTACGCGAACTCGTCTCTGTGAGTACTCACTATATATATATATATATATATATATATATATATATATATATATATATATATATATATATATATATATATATATATATATATATATATATATATATATATATATATATATTGGCAAAACAAACCAGGAAACCACGAGTTCGCAGAGTCGTGTTTGTTCCGGTTAGTAGACTATTCGTCTGTTTTTTTCGCAAACGACTACGAAAACATTCCATTCTTCACTTTTTCTAAGAGGGAGGGGGGGCAGAGCCTATTATCTCTAACATATAAGTAGTTTATTGTTCCCAGGTGTGACACTGTCACTGACTGATAACAAATCGAACGATTGCTACTTATTAACATGTAAAAAAAGAAAAAGAAAACGACAAAGACACTCAAATGAGCGCGGGATTGTTTGAAACTGGCATGGGGCGCACTTTGCGTGTTGCAGATGGACTTCCCGATTCACTCGCGGGACGAATGCCTGCGCACTGCCCTACACGACGCGGCAGCAGCCAACCAGCCCGACGCGTGCCGATTTCTGCTCGACACCGCGGTACGCCATTCCTATCATAGCATGCATCATTTGTTGTTTCTCATCGAGTGCCTGTCACGTGATAACCCGTCCGTTGCAGTATACTGTATATACTGTACTATTCACTTCTCATTTTCCCGTCCCCGCGAGCGGTTGCCCCTTCCCGCGCTCCCTCGAATGACCACCCGACGACAATGAAAGTCACCGCTGCCGCCGCTCGGAGATGAGTTTCTGTGGAGTATCAACTGATTCTCGATTTGAGGTCGTTCACTGTGAGACGATAAGGCGACGCCGATTAAGCCTGTTGGGAGTGCACTAGTAGGGCGAAGCGCGGATTCTCGATTGGAGAAAAAGAAGGTGCAAAGCAAAATCGAACTGAAGGGCGACGGCGGCACCGGCGAACGGAAGAGAAGTACGTCGATGTGATTGATCGATATCTGGAGCCCTTCACTGTGAGACGATAAGCAGAAGCCGAATAAGCCTATTGGAAGTGCACTAGTGGGTAACTCACGGATTTCTCGGATTTCGAAACATGATGGTGACGGAATGGATCGACCGGGAGCAAGTATGCAAATGGACGCGAGAAGTTCAAGAACTTTCGACGGTAGAGGCAACGTGGTCCATAGAGCTCACGCGTTCGAGGATGAATCAAGGCCGCATACTCTATATGGAAGAAGAAAGAAGATTCTCGAAAGATGCTACCCACCGGATGAGGCTTTGCTATAGGGAGCAATACCCTCCAAGGACCCATCCGGGGACTAAACACTAAACTTTTGTACATTCCGCCCCAAGTTTGTATTTTGTGTTTTGTGTTATGTCTGCACCTATGGATAAACCATTATTATTATCAGTCTGTGCAAGTAAGAAAAGGGAGAGGGAACAAGAGGGAGAGGGAACAAGAGAGAGAGGGAGAGAGAGAGAGAGAGAGAGAGAAGGAGAGAAAACGAGAGAGAAAGAAAAAGAGAAGGAGAGAGAGAGAGAGAGAGGAGAGAGAGCGCTACCGCAGACACCATCTGATGTACGTGTTCGACTCTGCCAATTGGATTCTCTCCATTGTCTTCGTTGCTGTGTCGATCGCTGTCTTCTGGTTTCTCGCGTGCTATCTCGTACTCATTCCAGGTGACGAGTTTCGGTGCGTTGCAATTGATAGTAAATTTATATTTTCGATTTAGAAACTATTTTTTATATTTATATTTTCGATTTAGAAACTATTTTTTACGACGCGATGAAATATATTCGAGTTGGGATGCGTCGGTCCGCTATACAGGGTGAGAAAATTAAGTGAGAGAAAGGGGGAAGAGAAATGTGAAAAATCAACATTCAGATCAATCGAACTTCTGGAACGGTGATTTTGTGGGATCAATGCATCACAATGCTGGCGACTATGTTCATTCTCGGCGGAAGCTTCTGTACGAACACATTGACTTCCATTTTGCACTCTACTTTCAGCCGTTGTCATCTTCCGCGGAGTGAAAACGTTTCTCGAAATAAGGCAAGTCACTTTGTCGGTCAAGTCGCGTAGTCTACAGAAGCAACTGTTCAGGGCATTAGTCTCACAGGTAGGACTGAGAGAAAGAGAGAGAGAGAGAGAGAGATTTGTCATTTGCAGACGGTGGTACCCTTTGTGCTCTCCTAAATTCCATGCTCTCCTATATTCCATGTATACCTTCATCGCGCCCGTATTCGCCATATACACGAGTGCGTATGTACAGTATGTACGTCGGAAGCGCCTTCAGCTTGTCTACAGACCAAGTTTCTGATAAAATTCATCAAGATGACTAAAAATAATTGAAAAAAAACATTATGTAAAATAATAGAAAGATGTCTCAGTGAACAAAACTCTTCCTTTCCCTATGTCTCTTTTTTGTAGTTATTTGATCGTTTCGTTAAGCAAAAACTTTCGTGTGCAGGGGGATTGAACCCGAGCCTTCCATTTGACGAAACAGCAACACTACCACTGCGCCATTCGACAGTTCTTTTCGGTACTCTTTTCACAGGACTTGGCATTCAATCGAAAATGCGAAGTTCGATAATCAAAGAAATGACTTATTTTTTGCCGCGAACAGTTAGGTGTATATCATATGAAGACGTTGCGTTATATTTTGTGAGTTGTCTACAGACCAAGTTTCTGATAAAATTCATCAAGATGACTAAAAACAATTGAAAAAAAAACATTATGTAAAATAATAGAAAGATGTCTCAGTGAACAAAAATCTCTCTCTTCCTTTCCTCATATCTCTCTTTTTGTAGTTCTTTGATCGTTTCGTTAAGCAAAAACTTTCGTGTGCAGGGGGATTGAACCCGAGCCTTCCATTTGACGAAACAGCAACACTACCACTGCGCCATTCGACAGTTCTTTTCGGTACTCTTTTCACACGACTTGGCATTCAATCGAAAATGCGAAGTTCGATAATCAAAGAAATGACTTATTTTTTGCCGCGAACAGTTAGGTGTATATCATATGAAGACGTTGCGTTATATTTTGTGAGTTGTCTACAGACCAAGTTTCTGATAAAATGCAATAAGATGACTAAAAATAATTGAAAAAAACAGTATGTGAAATAATTAAAAGATGTCTCAGTGAACAAAAATCTCTCTCTTCCTTTCCCCTTGTCTCTCTTTTTGTAGTTATTCGATTGTTTCGTTAAGCAAAAACTTTCGTGTGCAGGGGGATTGAACCCGAGCCTTCCATTTGATGAAACAGCAACACTACCACTGCGCCATTCGACACTTCTATTGGGTACTCATTTCACACGACTTGGCATCCGATAGAAAATGGAAAATTCGATAATCAAAAAAAATACTTCTTTTTTGCCGCGAACAGTTGGGTGTATTTCATATGAAGACGTTGCGTTATATTTTGTGAGTTGTCTACAGACCAGATTTTTGATAAAATTCAATAAGATGACTAAAAATAATTGAAAAAACAGTATGTAAAAAATTAAAAGATGTTTCAGTGAACAAAAATCTCTCTCTTCCTTTCCCCATATCTCTCTTTTTGTAGTTATTTGATTGTTTCGTTAAGCAAAAACTTTCGTGTGCAGGGGGATTGAACCCGAGCCTTCCATTTGACGAAACAGCAACACTACCACTGCGCCATTCGACACTTTTTTTTCGGTACTCTTTCACACGACTTGGCATTCAATCGAAAATGGAAAATTCGATAATCAAAGAAAATACTTCTTTTTTTCCGCGAACAGTTGGGTGTATATCTTATGAAGACGTTGCGTTATATTTTGTGAGTTGTCTACAGACCAGATTTCTGATAAAATTCAATAAGATGACTAAAAATAATTGGAAAAAACATTATGTAAAATAATTAAAAGATGTCTCAGTGAACAAAAATTGCTCTCTTATTTTCCCCATATCTCTCTTTTTGTAGTTATTCGATCGTTTCGTTTAGCAAAAACTTTCGTGTGCAGGGGGATTGAACCCGAGCCTTCCATTTGACGAAACAGCAACACTACCACTGCGCCATTCGACAGTTCTTTTCGGTACTCTTTTCACACGACTTGGCATTCAATCGAAAATGCGAAGTTCGATAATCAAAGAAATGACTTATTTTTTGCCGCGAACAGTTAGGTGTATATCATATGAAGACGTTGCGTTATATTTTGTGAGTTGTCTACAGACCAAGTTTCTGATAAAATGCAATAAGATGACTAAAAATAATTGAAAAAAAAAACATTATGTAAAATAATTAAAAGATGTCTCAGTGAACACAAATCTCTCTCTTCCTTTCCCCATATCTCTCTTTTTGTAGTTATTTGATTGTTTCGTTAAGCAAAAACTTTCGTGTGCAGGGGGATTGAACCCGAGCCTTCCATTTGACGAAACAGCAACACTACCACTGCGCCATTCGACACTTTTATTGGGTACTCATTTCACACGACTTGGCATCCGATAGAAAATGGAAAATTCGATATTCAAAAAAAATACTTCTTTTTTGCCGCGAACAGTTGGGTGTATATCATATGAAGACGTTGCGTTATATTTTGTGAGTTGTCTACAGACCAGATTTTTGATAAAATTCAATAAGATGACTAAAAATAATTGAAAAAACAGTATGTAAAAAATTAAAAGATGTTTCAGTGAACAAAAATCTCTCTCTTGTTTTCCCCATATCTCTCTTTTTGTAGTTATTCGATCGTTTCGTTTAGCAAAAACTTTCGTGTGCAGGGGGATTGAACCCGAGCCTTCCATTTGATGAAACAGCAACACTACCACTGCGCCATTCGACACTTCTTTTGGGTACTCATTTCACACGACTTGGCATTCGATAGAAAATGGAAAATTCGATAATAAAAAAAATACTTCTTTTTTGCCGCGAACAGTTGGGTGTATATCATATGAAGACGTTGCGTTATATTTTGTGAGTTGTCTACAGACCAGATTTTTGATAAAATTCAATAAGATGACTAAAAATAATTGAAAAAAACAGTATGTAAAAAATTAAAAGATGTTTCAGTGAACAAAAATCTCTCTCTTCCTTTCCCCATACCTCTCTTTTTGTAGTTATTTGATTGTTTCGTTAAGCAAAAACTTTCGTGTGCAGGGGGATCGAACCCGAGCCTTCCATTTGACGAAACAGCAACACTACCACTGCGCCATTCGACACTTTTGTTTCGGTACTCTTTTCACACGACTTGGCATTCAATCGAAAATGGAAAATTCGATAATCAAAGAAAATACTTCTTTTTTTTCCGCGAACAGTTGGGTGTATATCTTATGAAGACGTTGCGTTTTATTTTGTGAGTTGTCTACAGACCAGAATTCTGATAAAATTCAATAAGATGACTAAAAATAATTGGAAAAAAACATTATGTAAAATAATTAAAAGATGTCTCAGTGAACAAAAATCTCTCTCCTATTTTCCCCATATCTCTCTTTTTGTAGTTATTCGATCGTTTCGTTTAGCAAAAACTTTCGTGTGCAGAGAGGCTTGAACTCGAGCCTTCCATTTGATGAAACAACAACACTTCCACTGCGCCATTCGACACTTATATTCGGTACTCATTTCACACGACTTGGCATCCGATAGAAAATGGAAAATTCGATAATCAAAGAAAATACTTCTTTTTTCCGCGAACAGTTGGGTGTATATCTTATGAAGACGTTGCGTTATATTTTGTGAGTTGTCTACAGACCAAGATTCTGATAAAATTCATCAAGATGACTAAAAATAATTGAAAAAAACATTATGTAAAATAATAGAAAGATGTCTCAGTGAACAAAAATCTCTCTCTTCCTTTCCCTATGTCTCTTTTTTTGTAGTTATTTGATCGTTTCGTTAAGCAAAAACTTTCGTGTGCAGGGAAATGAAACCCGAGCCTTCCATTTGACGAAAGAGCAACACTACCACTGCGCCATTCGACACTTCTTTTGGGTACTCATTTCACACGACTTGGCATTCGATAGAAAATGGAAAATTCGATAATCAAAGAAAATACTTCTTTTTGCCGCGAACAGTTGGGTGTATATCATATGAAGACGTTGCGTTATATTTTGTGAGTTGTCTACAGACCAGATTTTTGATAAAATTCAATAAAATGACTAAAAATAATTGAAAAAAAAACAATATGTAAAAAATTAAAAGATGTTTCAGTGAACAAAAATCTCTCTCTTCCTTTCCCCATATCTCTCTTTTTGTAGTTATTTGATTGTTTCGTTAAGCAAAAACTTTCGTGTGCAGAAGGATTGAACCCGAGCCTTCCATTTGCCGAAACAGCAACACTACCACTGCGCCATTCGACACTTCTTTTGGGTACTCATTTCACACGACTTGGCATTCGATAGAAAATGGAAAATTCGATAATCAAAGAAAATACTTCTTTTTGCCGCGAACAGTTGGGTGTATATCATATGAAGACGTTGCGTTATATTTTGTGAGTTGTCTACAGACCAGATTTTTGATAAAATTCAATAAGATGACTAAAAATAATTGAAAAAACAGTATGTAAAAAATTAAAAGATGTTTCAGTGAACAAAAATCTCTCTCTTCCTTTCCCCATATCTCTCTTTTTGTAGTTATTTGATTGTTTCGTTAAGCAAAAACTTTCGTGTGCAGGGGGATTGAACCCGAGCCTTCCATTTGACGAAACAGCAACACTACCACTGCGCCATTCGACACTTCTATTGGGTACTCATTTCACACGACTTGGCATCCGATAGAAAATGAAAAATTCGATAATCAAAAAAAATACTTCTTTTTTGCCGCGAACAGTTGGGTGTATATCATATGGAGACGTTGCGTTATATTTTGTGAGTTGTCTACAGACCAGATTTTTGAAAAAATTCAATAAGATGACTAAAAATAATTGAAAAAAACAGTATGTAAAAAATTAAAAGATGTTTCAGTGAACAAAAATCTCTCTCTTCCTTTCCCCATATCTCTCTTTTTGTAGTTATTTGATTGTTTCGTTAAGCAAAAACTTTCGTGTGCAGGGGGATTGAACCCGAGCCTTCCATTTGACGAAACAACAACACTACCACTGCGCCATTCGACACTTTTTTTGGTACTCTTTTCACACGACTTGGCATTCAATCGAAAATGGAAAATTCGATAATCAAAGAAAATACTTCTTTTTTTCCGCGAACAGTTGGGTGTATATCTTATGAAGACGTTGCGTTATATTTTGTGAGTTGTCTACAGACCAGATTTCTGATAAAATTCAATAAGATGACTAAAAATAATTGGAAAAAAACATTATGTAAAATAATTAAAAGATGTCTCAGTGAACAAAAATTGCTCTCTTATTTTCCCCAAATCTCTCTTTTTGTAGTTATTCGATCGTTTCGTTTAGCAAAAACTTTCGTGTGCAGAGAGGTTTGAACTCGAGCCTCCCAATTGATGAAACAACAACACTTCCACTGCGCCATTCGACACTTATATTCGGTACTCATTTCACACGACTTGGCATCCGATAGAAAATGGAAAATTCGATAATCAAAGAAAATACTTCTTTTTTCCGCGAACAGTTGGGTGTATATCTTATGAAGACGTTGCGTTATATTTTGTGAGTTGTCTACAGACCAAGATTCTGATAAAATTCATCAAGATGACTAAAAATAATTGAAAAAAAACATTATGTAAAATAATAGAAAGATGTCTCAGTGAACAAAAATCTCTCTCTTCCTTCCCCTATGTCTCTTTTTTTGTAGTTATTTGATCGTTTCGTTAAGCAAAAACTTTCGTGTGCAGGGGGATTGAACCCGAGCCTTCCATTTGACGAAACAGCAACACTACCACTGCGCCATTCGACACTTCTTTTGGGTACTCATTTCACACGACTTGGCATTCGATAGAAAATGGAAACTTCGATAATCAAAGAAAATACTTCTTTTTGCCGCGAACAGTTGGGTGTATATCATATGAAGACGTTGCGTTATATTTTGTGAGTTGTCTACAGACCAGATTTTTGATAAAATTCAATAAGATGACTAAAAATAA
Organism: Rhabditoides inermis; assembly: GCA_963966185.1. Classification (NCBI taxonomy): domain Eukaryota; kingdom Metazoa; phylum Nematoda; class Chromadorea; order Rhabditida; family Rhabditidae; genus Rhabditoides; species Rhabditoides inermis. Next base: position 319,871 of record CAWZYM010000423.1, read on the forward strand.
TTGAAAAAACAGTATGTAAAAAATAAAAAGATGTTTCAGTGAACAAAAATCTCTCTCTTCCTTTCCCCATAATATCTCTCTTTTTGTAGTTATTTGATCGTTTCGTTAAGCAAAAACTTTCGTGTGCAGGGGGATTGAACCCGAGCCTTCCATTTGACGAAACAGCAACACTACCACTGCGCCATTCGACAGTTCTTTTCGGTACTCTTTTCACACGACTTGGCATTCAATCGAAAATGCGAAGTTCGATGATCAAAGAAATGACTTATTATTTGCCGCGAACAGTTAGGTGTATATCATATGAAGACGTTGCGTTATATTTTGTGAGTTGTCTACAGACCAAGTTTCTGATAAAATGCAATAAGATGACTAAAAATAATTGAAAAAAAAACAACATTATGTAAAATAATTAAAAGATGTCTCAGTGAACAAAAATCTCTCTCTTCCTTTCCCCTTGTCTCTCTTTTTGTAGTTATTCGATTGTTTCGTTAAGCAAAAACTTTCGTGTGCAGGGGGATTGAACCCGAGCCTTCCATTTGATGAAACAGCAACACTACCACTGCGCCATTCGACACTTCTATTGGGTACTCATTTCACACGACTTGGCATCCGATAGAAAATGGAAAATTCGATAATCAAAAAAAAATACTTTTTTTTGCCGCGAACAGTTGGGTGTATATCATATGAAGACGTTGCGTTATATTTTGTGAGTTGTCTACAGACCAGATTTTTGATAAAATTCAATAAGATGACTAAACATAATTGAAAAAACAGTATGTAAAAAGTTAAAAGATGTTTCAGTGAACAAAAATCTCTCTCTTCCTTTCCCCATATCTCTCTTTTTGTAGTTATTTGATTGTTTCGTTAAGCAAAAACTTTCGTGTGCAGGAGGATTGAACCCGAGCCTTCCATTTGACGAAACAGCAACACTACCACTGCGCCATTCGACACTTTTTTTTCGGTACTCTTTTCACACGACTTGGCATTCAATCGAAAATGCGAAGTTCGATAATCAAAGAAAATACTTCTTTTTTCCGCGAACAGTTGGGTGTATATCTTATGAAGACGTTGCGTTATATTTTGTGAGTTGTCTACAGACCAGATTTCTGATAAAATTCAATAAGATGACTAAAAATAATTGAAAAAAAACATTATGTAAAATAATTAAAAGATGTCTCAGTGAACAAAAATCTCTCTCTTATTTTCCCCATATCTCTCTTTTTGTAGTTATTTGATCGTTTCGTTAAGCAAAAACTTTCGTGTGCAGGGGGATTGAACCCGAGCCTTCCATTTGATGAAACAGCAACACTACCACTGCGCCATTCGACACTTCTATTGGGTACTCATTTCACACGACTTGGCATCCGATAGAAAATGGAAAATTCGATAATCAAAAAAAATACTTCTTTTTTTGCCGCGAACAGTTGGGTGTATATCATATGAAGACGTTGCGTTATATTTTGTGAGTTGTCTACAGACCAGATTTTTGATAAAATTCAATAAGATGACTAAACATAATTGAAAAAACAGTATGTAAAATAATAGAAAGATGTCTCAGTGAACAAAAATCTCTCTCTTTCTTTCCCCTTGTCTCTCTTTTTGTAGTTATTCGATTGTTTCGTTAAGCAAAAACTTTCGTGTGCAGGGGGATTGAACCCGAGCCTTCCATTTGACGAAACAGCAACACTACCACTGCGCCATTCGACACTTTTTTTCGGTACTCTTTTCACACGACTTGGCATTCAATCGAAAATGGAAAATTCGATAATCAAAGAAAATACTTCTTTTTTTCCGCGAACAGTTGGGTGTATATCTTATGAAGACGTTGCGTTATATTTTGTGAGTTGTCTACAGACCAGATTTCTGATAAAATTCAATAAGATGACTAAAAATAATTGGAAAAAAAACATTATGTAAAATAATTAAAAGATGTCTCAGTGAACAAAAATCTCTCTCTTATTTTCCCCATATCTCTCTTTTTGTAGTTATTCGATCGTTTCGTTTAGCAAAAACTTTCGTGTGCAGAGAGGTTTGAACTCGAGCCTTCCATTTGATGAAACAACAACACTTCCACTGCGCCATTCGACACTTATATTCGGTACTCATTTCACACGACTTGGCATCCGATAGAAAATGGAAAATTCGATAATCAAAGAAAATACTTCTTTTTTCCGCGAACAGTTGGGTGTATATCATATGAAGACGTTGCGTTATATTTTGTGAGTTGTCTACAGACCAAGATTCTGATAAAATTCATCAAGATGACTAAAAATAATTGAAAAAAACATTATGTAAAATAATAGAAAGATGTCTCAGTGAACAAAAATCTCTCTCTTCCTTCCCCTATGTCTCTTTTTTTGTAGTTATTTGATCGTTTCGTTAAGCAAAAACTTTCGTGTGCAGGGGGATTGAACCCGAGCCTTCCATTTGACGAAACAGCAACACTACCACTGCGCCATTCGACACTTCTTTTGGGTACTCATTTCACACGACTTGGCATTCGATAGAAAATGGAAAATTCGATAATCAAAGAAAATACTTCTTTTTGCCGCGAACAGTTGGGTGTATATCATATGAAGACGTTGCGTTATATTTTGTGAGTTGTCTACAGACCAGATTTTTGATAAAATTCAATAAGATGACTAAAAATAATTGAAAAAAACAGTATGTAAAAAATTAAAAGATGTTTCAGTGAACAAAAATCTCTCTCTTCCTTTCCCCATAATATCTCTCTTTTTGTAGTTATTTGATCGATTCGTTAAGCAAAAACTTTCGTGTGCAGGGGGATTGAACCCGAGCCTTCCATTTGACGAAACAGCAACACTACCACTGCGCCATTCGACACTTCTTTTCGGTACTCTTTTCACACGACTTGGCATTCAATCGAAAATGCGAAGTTCGATAATCAAAGAAATGACTTATTTTTTGCCGCGAACAGTTAGGTGTATATCATATGAAGACGTTGCGTTATATTTTGTGAGTTGTCTACAGACCAAGTTTCTGATAAAATGCAATAAGATGACTAAAAATAATTGAAAAAAAAACATTATGTAAAATAATTAAAGATGTCTCAGTGAACAAAAATCTCTCTCTTATTTTCCCCATATCTCTCTTTTTGTAGTTATTCGATCGTTTCGTTTAGCAAAAACTTTCGTGTGCAGAGAGGTTTGAACTCGAGCCTTCCATTTGATGAAACAACAACACTTCCACTGCGCCATTCGACACTTATATTCGGTACTCATTTCACACGACTTGGCATCCGATAGAAAATGGAAAATTCGATAATCAAAGAAAATACTTCTTTTTTCCGCGAACAGTTGGGTGTATATCTTATGAAGACGTTGCGTTATATTTTGTGAGTTGTCTACAGACCAAGATTTCTGATAAAATTCAATAAGATGACTAAAAATAATTGGAAAAAACATTATGTAAAATAATTAAAAGATGTCTCAGTGAACAAAAGTCTTTCTCTTATTTTCCCCATATCTCTCTTTTTGTAGTTATTCGATCGTTTCGTTTAGCAAAAACTTTCGTGTGCAGAGAGGTTTGAACTCGAGCCTTCCAATTGATGAAACAACAACACTTCCACTGCACCATTCGACACTTATATTCGGTACTCATTTCACACGACTTGGCATTCGATAGAAAATGGAAAATTCGATAATCAAAGAAAATACTTCTTTTTTCCGCGAACAGTTGGGTGTATATCTTATGAAGACGTTGCGTTATATTTTGTGAGTTGTCTACAGACCAAGATTCTGATAAAATTCATCAAGATGACTAAAAATAATTGAAAAAAAATTATGTAAAATAATAGAAAGATGTCTCAGTGAACAAAAATTGCTCTCTTATTTTCCCCAAATCTCTCTTTTTGTAGTTATTCGATCGTTTCGTTTAGCAAAAACTTTCGTGTGCAGAGAGGTTTGAACTCGAGCCTCCCATTTGATGAAACAACAACACTTCCACTGCGCCATTCGACAATTATATTCGGTACTCATTTCACACGACTTGGCATCCGATAGAAAATGGAAAATTCGATAATCAAAGAAAATACTTCTTTTTTCCGCGAACAGTTGGGTGTATATCTTATGAAGACGTTGCGTTATATTTTGTGAGTTGTCTACAGACCAAGATTCTGATAAAATTCATCAAGATGACTAAAAATAATTGAAAAAAAACATTATGTAAAATAATAGAAAGATGTCTCAGTGAACAAAAATCTCTCTCTTCCTTTCCCCTTGTCTCTCTTTTTGTAGTTATTCGATTGTTTCGTTAAGCAAAAACTTTCGTGTGCAGGGGATTGAACCCGAGCCTTCCATTTGATGAAACAGCAACACTTCCACTGCGCCATTTGACACTTCTATTGGGTACTCATTTCACACGACTTGGCATCCGATAGAAAATGGAAAATTCGATAATCAAAAAAATACTTCTTTTTTTGCCGCGAACAGTTGGGTGTATATCATATGAAGACGTTGCGTTATATTTTGTGAGTTGTCTACAGACCAGATTTTTGATAAAATTCAATAAGATGACTAAACATAATTGAAAAAACAGTATGTAAAAAGTTAAAAGATGTTTTAGTGAACAAAAATCTCTCTCTTCCTTTCCCCATATCTCTCTTTTTGTAGTTATTTGATTGTTTCGTTAAGCAAAAACTTTCGTGTGCAGGGGGATTGAACCCGAGCCTTCCATTTGACAAAACAGCAACACTACCACTGCGCCATTCGACACTTTTTTTCGGTACTCTTTTCACACGACTTGGCATTCAATCGAAAATGGAAAAATCGATAATCAAAGAAAATACTTCTTTTTTCCGCGAACAGTTGGGTGTATATCTTATGAAGACGTTGCGTTATATTTTGTGAGTTGTCTACAGACCAGATTTCTGATAAAATTCAATAAGATGACTAAAAATAATTGGAAAAAACATTATGTAAAATAATTAAAAGATGTCTCAGTGAACAAAAATCTTTCTCTTATTTTCCCCATATCTCTCTTTTTGTAGTTATTCGATCGTTTCGTTTAGCAAAAACTTTCGTGTGCAGAGAGGTTTGAACTCGAGCCTTCCATTTGATGAAACAACAACACTTCCACTGCGCCATTCGACACTTATATTCGGTACTCATTTCACACGACTTGGCATCCGATAGAAAATGGAAAATTCGATAATCAAAAAAATACTTCTTTTTTTGCCGCGAACAGTTGGGTGTATATCATATGAAGACGTTGCGTTATATTTTGTGAGTTGTCTACAGACCAGATTTTTGATAAAATTCAATAAGATGACTAAACATAATTGAAAAAACAGTATGTAAAAAGTTAAAAGATGTTTTAGTGAACAAAAATCTCTCTCTTCCTTTCCCCATATCTCTCTTTTTGTAGTTATTTGATTGTTTCGTTAAGCAAAAACTTTCGTGTGCAGGGGGATTGAACCCGAGCCTTCCATTTGACGAAACAGCAACACTACCACTGCGCCATTCGACACTTTTTTCGGTAATCTTTTCACACGACTTGGCATTCAATCGAAAATGGAAAATTCGATAATCAAAGAAAATACTTCTTTTTTTCCGCGAACAGTTGGGTGTATATCTTATGAAGACGTTGCGTTATATTTTGTGAGTTGTCTACAGACCATATTTCTGATAAAATTCAATAAGATGACTAAAAATAATTGGAAAAAAACATTATGTAAAATAATTAAAAGATGTCTCAGTGAACAAAAATCTCTCTCTTATTTTCCCCATATCTCTCTTTTTGTAGTTATTCGATCGTTTCGTTTAGCAAAAACTTTCGTGTGCAGAGAGGTTTGAACTCGAGCCTTCCATTTGATGAAACAACAACACTTCCACTGCGCCATTCGACACTTATATTCGGTACTCATTTCACACGACTTGGCATCCGATAGAAAATGGAAAATTCGATAATCAAAGAAAATACTTCTTTTTTCCGCGAACAGTTGGGTGTATATCTTATGAAGACGTTGCGTTATATTTTGTGAGTTGTCTACAGACCAAGATTCTGATAAAATTCATCAAGATGACTAAAAATAATTGAAAAAAACATTATGTAAATTAATAGAAAGATGTCTCAGTGAACAAAAATCTCTCTCGTCCTTCCCCTATGTCTCTTTTTTTGTAGTTATTTGATCGTTTCGTTAAGCAAAAACTTTTGTGTGCAGGGGGATTGAACCCGAGCCTTCCATTTGACGAAACAGCAACACTACCACTGCGCCATTCGACACTTCTTTTGGGTACTCATTTCACACGACTTGGCATTCGATAGAAAATGGAAAATTCGATAATCAAAGAAAATACTTCTTTTTGCCGCGAACAGTTGGGTGTATATCATATGAAGACGTTGCGTTATATTTTGTGAGTTGTCTACAGACCAGATTTTTGATAAAATTCAATAAGATGACTAAAAATAATTGAAAAAAACAGTATGTAAAAAATTAAAAGATGTTTCAGTGAACAAAAATCTCTCTCTTCCTTTCCCCATAATATCTCTCTTTTTGTAGTTATTTGATCGATTCGTTAAGCAAAAACTTTCGTGTGCAGGGGGATTGAACCCGAGCCTTCCATTTGACGAAACAGCAACACTACCACTGCGCCATTCGACAGTTCTTTTCGGTACTCTTTTCACACGACTTGGCATTCAATAGAAAATGCGAAGTTCAATAATCAAAGAAATGACTTATTTTTTGCCGCGAACAGTTAGGTGTATATCATATGAAGACGTTGCGTTATATTTTGTGAGTTGTCTACAGACCAGATTTTTGATAAAATTCAATAAGATGACTAAAAATAATTGGAAAAAAACATTATGTAAAATAATTAAAAGATGTCTCAGTGAACAAAAATCTCTCTCTTATTTTCCCCATATCTCTCTTTTTGTAGTTATTCGATCGTTTCGTTTAGCAAAAACTTTCGTGTGCAGAGAGGTTTGAACTCGAGCCTTCCATTTGATGAAACAACAACACTTCCACTGCGCCATTCGACACTTATATTCGGTACTCATTTCACACGACTTGGCATCCGATAGAAAATGGAAAATTCGATAATCAAAGAAAATACTTCTTTTTTCCGCGAACAGTTGGGTGTATATCTTATGAAGACGTTGCGTTATATTTTGTGAGTTGTCTACAGACCAAGATTCTGATAAAATTCATCAAGATGACTAAAAATAATTGAAAAAAACATTATGTAAAATAATAGAAAGATGTCTCAGTGAACAAAAATCTCTCTCTTCCTTCCCCTATGTCTCTTTTTTTTGTAGTTATTTGATCGTTTCGTTAAGCAAAAACTTTCGTGTGCAGGGGGATTGAACCCGAGCCTTCCATTTGACGAAACAGCAACACTACCACTGCGCCATTCGACACTTTTTCTCGGTACTCTTTTCACACGACTTGGCATTCAATCGAAAATGGAAAATTCGATAATCAAAGAAAATACTTCTTTTTTCCGCGAACAGTTGGGTGTATATCTTATGAAGACGTTGCGTTATATTTTGTGAGTTGTCTACAGACCAGATTTCTGATAAAATTCAATAAGATGACTAAAAATAATTGGAAAAAAACATTATGTAAAATAATTAAAAGATGTCTCAGTGAACAAAAATCTCTCTCTTATTTTCCCCATATCTCTCTTTTTGTAGTTATTCGATCGTTTCGTTTAGCAAAAACTTTCGTGTGCAGAGAGGTTTGAACTCGAGCCTTCCATTTGATGAAACAACAACACTTCCACTGCGCCATTCGACACTTATATTCGGTACTCATTTCACACGACTTGGCATCCGATAGAAAATGGAAAATTCGATAATCAAAGAAAATACTTCTTTTTTCCGCGAACAGTTGGGTGTATATCTTATGAAGACGTTGCGTTATATTTTGTGAGTTGTCTACAGACCAAGATTCTGATAAAATTCATCAAGATGACTAAAAATAATTGAAAAAAAACATTATGTAAAATAATAGAAAGATGTCTCAGTGAACAAAAATCTCTCTCTTCCTTCCCCTATGTCTCTTTTTTTGTAGTTATTTGATCGTTTCGTTAAGCAAAAACTTTCGTGTGCAGGGGGATTGAACCCGAGCCTTACATTTGACGAAACAGCAACACTACCACTGCGCCATTCGACACTTCTTTTGGGTACTCATTTCACACGACTTGGCATTCGATAGAAAATGGAAAATTCGATAATCAAAGAAAATACTTCTTTTTGCCGCGAACAGTTGGGTGTATATCATATGAAGACGTTGCGTTATATTTTGTGAGTTGTCTACAGACCAGATTTTTGATAAAATTCAATAAGATGACTAAAAATAATTGAAAAAAACAGTATGTAAAAAATTAAAAGATGTTTCAGTGAACAAAAATCTCTCTCTTCCTTTCCCCATAATATCTCTCTTTTTGTAGTTATTTGATCGATTCGTTAAGCAAAAACTTTCGTGTGCAGGGGGATTGAACCCGAGCCTTCCATTTGACGAAACAGCAACACTACCACTGCGCCATTCGACAGTTCTTTTCGGTACTCTTTTCACACGACTTGGCATTCAATCGAAAATGCGAAGTTCGATAATCAAAGAAATGACTTATTTTTTGCCGCGAACAGTTAGGTGTATATCATATGAAGACGTTGCGTTATATTTTGTGAGTTGTCTACAGACCAAGTTTCTGATAAAATGCAATAAGATGACTAAAAATAATTGAAAAAAAAACATTATGTAAAATAATTAAAGATGTCTCAGTGAACAAAAATCTCTCTCTTCCTTCCCCTTGTCTCTCTTTTTGTAGTTATTCGATTGTTTCGTTAAGCAAAAACTTTCGTGTGCATTGGGATTGAACCCGAGCCTTCCATTTGATGAAACAGCAACACTACCACTGCGCCATTCGACACTTCTATTGGGTACTCATTTCACACGACTTGGCATCCGATAGAAAATGGAAAATTCGATAATCAAAAAAATACTTCTTTTTTGCCGCGAACAGTTGGGTGTATATCATATGAAGACGTTGCGTTATATTTTGTGAGTTGTCTACAGACCAGATTTTTGATAAAATTCAATAAGATGACTAAAAATAATTGAAAAAACAGTATGTAAAAAATTAAAAGATGTTTCAGTGAACAAAAATCTTTCTCTTCCTTTCCCCATATCTCTCTTTTTGTAGTTATTTGATTGTTTCGTTAAGCAAAAACTTTCGTGTGCAGGGGGATTGAACCCGAGCCTTCCATTTGACGAAACAGCAACACTACCACTGCGCCATTCGACACTTTTTTTCGGTACTCTTTTCACACGACTTGGCATTCAATCGAAAATGGAAAATTCGATAATCAAAGAAAATACTTCTTTTTTCCGCGAACAGTTGGGTGTATATCTTATGAAGACGTTGCGTTATATTTTGTGAGTTGTCTACAGACCAAGATTCTGATAAAATTCATCAAGATGACTAAAAATAATTGAAAAAAAAACATTATGTAAAATAATAGAAAGATGTCTCAGTGAACAAAAATCTCTCTCTTCCTTCCCCTATGTCTCTTTTTTTGTAGTTTTTTGATCGTTTCGTTAAGCAAAAACTTTCGTGTGCAGGGGGATTGAACCCGAGCCTTCCATTTGACGAAACAGCAACACTACCACTGCGCCATTCGACACTTCTTTTGGGTACTCATTTCACACGACTTGGCATTCGATAGAAAATGGAAAATTCGATAATCAAAGAAAATATTTCTTTTTGCCGCGAACAGTTGGGTGTATATCATATGAAGACGTTGCGTTATATTTTGTGAGTTGTCTACAGACCAGATTTTTGATAAAATTCAATAAGATGACTAAAAATAATTGAAAAAACAGTATGTAAAAAATTAAAAGATGTTTCAGTGAACAAAAATCTTTCTCTTCCTTTCCCCATATCTCTCTTTTTGTAGTTATTTGATTGTTTCGTTAAGCAAAAACTTTCGTGTGCAGGGGGATTGAACCCGAGCCTTCCATTTGACGAAACAGCAACACTACCACTGCGCCATTCGACACTTATATTCGGTACTCATTTCACACGACTTGGCATCCGATAGAAAATGGAAAATTCGATAATCAAAGAAAATACTTCTTTTTTCCGCGAACAGTTGGGTGTATATCTTATGAAGACGTTGCGTTATATTTTGTGAGTTGTCTACAGACCAGATTTCTGATAAAATTCAATAAGATGACTAAAAATAATTGGAAAAAAAAACATTATGTAAAATAATTAAAAGATGTCTCAGTGAACAAAAATCTCTCTCTTATTTTCCCCATATCTCTCTTTTTGTAGTTATTCGATCGTTTCGTTTAGCAAAAACTTTCGTGTGCAGGGGGATTGAACCCGAGCCTTCCATTTGATGAAACAGCAACACTACCACTGCGCCATTCGACACTTCTATTGGGTACTCATTTCACACGACTTGGCATCCGATAGAAAATGGAAAATTCGATAATCAAAAAAATACTTCTTTTTTGCCGCGAACAGTTGGGTGTATATCATATGAAGACGTTGCGTTATATTTTGTGAGTTGTCTACAGACCAGATTTTTGATAAAATTCAATAAGATGACTAAAAATAATTGAAAAAACAGTATGTAAAAAATTAAAAGATGTTTCAGTGAACAAAAATCTTTCTCTTCCTTTCCCCATATCTCTCTTTTTGTAGTTATTTGATTGTTTCGTTAAGCAAAAACTTTCGTGTGCAGGGGGATTGAACCCGAGCCTTCCATTTGACGAAACAGCAACACTACCACTGCGCCATTCGACACTTATATTCGGTACTCATTTCACACGACTTGGCATCCGATAGAAAATGGAAAATTCGATAATCAAAGAAAATACTTCTTTTTTCCGCGAACAGTTGGGTGTATATCTTATGAAGACGTTGCGTTATATTTTGTGAGTTGTCTACAGACCAGATTTCTGATAAAATTCAATAAGATGACTAAAAATAATTGGAAAAAAAACATTATGTAAAATAATTAAAAGATGTCTCATTGAACGAAAATCTCTCTCTTATTTTCCCCATATCTCTCTTTTTGTAGTTATTCGATCGTTTCGTTTAGCAAAAACTTTCGTGTGCAGAGAGGTTTGAACTCGAGCCTTCCATTTGATGAAACAACAACACTTCCACTGCGCCATTCGACACTTATATTCGGTACTCATTTCACACGACTTGGCATCCGATAGAAAATGGAAAATTCGATAATCAAAGAAAATACTTCTTTTTTCCGCGAACAGTTGGGTGTATATCTTATGAAGACGTTGCGTTATATTTTGTGAGTTGTCTACAGACCAAGATTCTGATAAAATTCATCAAGATGACTAAAAATAATTGAAAAAAACATTATGTAAAATAATAGAAAGATGTCTCAGTGAACAAAAATCTCTCTCTTCCTTCCCCTATGTCTCTTTTTTTGTAGTTATTTGATCGTTTCGTTAAGCAAAAACTTTCGTGTGCAGGGGGATTGAACCCGAGCCTTCCATTTGACGAAACAGCAACACTACCACTGCGCCATTCGACACTTCTTTTGGGTACTCATTTCACACGACTTGGCATTCGATAGAAAATGGAAAATTCGATAATCAAAGAAAATACTTCTTTTTTCCGCGAACAGTTGGGTGTATATCTTATGAAGACGTTGCGTTATATTTTGTGAGTTGTCTACAGACCAGATTTTTGATAAAATTCAATAAGATGACTGAAAATAATTGAAAAAAACAGTATGTAAAAAATTAAAAGATGTTTCAGTGAACAAAAATCTCTCTCTTCCTTTCCCCATATCTCTCTTTTTGTAGTTATTTGATCGTTTCGTTAAGCAAAAACTTTCGTGTGCAGGGGGATTGAACCCGAGCCTTCCATTTGACAAAACAGCAACACTACCACTGCGCCATTCGACACTTATATTCGGTACTCATTTCACACGACTTGGCATCCGATAGAAAATGGAAAATTCGATAATCAAAGAAAATACTTCTTTTTTCCGCGAACAGTTGGGTGTATATCTTATGAAGACGTTGCGTTATATTTTGTGAGTTGTCTACAGACCAAGATTCTGATAAAATTCATCAAGATGACTAAAAATAATTGAAAAAAACATTATGTAAAATAATAGAAAGATGTCTCAGTGAACAAAAATCTCTCTCTTCCTTCCCCTATGTCTCTTTTTTTGTAGTTATTTGATCGTTTCGTTAAGCAAAAACTTTCGTGTGCAGGGGGATTGAACCCGAGCCTTCCATTTGACGAAACAGCAACACTACCACTGCGCCATTCGACACTTTTTTTCGGTACTCTTTTCACACGACTTGGCATTCAATCGAAAATGGAAAATTCGATAATCAAAGAAAATACTTCTTTTTTTCCGCGAACAGTTGGGTGTATATCTTATGAAGACGTTGCGTTATATTTTGTGAGTTGTCTACAGACCAGATTTCTGATAAAATTCAATAAGATGACTAAAAATAATTGGAAAAAAACATTATGTAAAATAATTAAAAGATGTCTCAGTGAACAAAAATCTCTCTCTTATTTTCCCCATATCTCTCTTTTTGTAGTTATTCGATCGTTTCGTTTAGCAAAAACTTTCGTGTGCAGAGAGGTTTGAACTCGAGCCTTCCATTTGATGAAACAACAACACTTCCACTGCGCCATTCGACACTTATATTCGGTACTCATTTCACACGACTTGGCATCCGATAGAAAATGGAAAATTCGATAATCAAAGAAAATACTTCTTTTTTCCGCGAACAGTTGGGTGTATATCTTATGAAGACGTTGCGTTATATTTTGTGAGTTGTCTACAGACCAAGATTCTGATAAAATTCATCAAGATGACTAAAAATAATTGAAAAAAACATTATGTAAAATAATAGAAAGATGTCTCAGTGAACAAAAATCTCTCTCTTCCTTCCCCTATGTCTCTTTTTTGTAGTTATTTGATCGTTTCGTTAAGCAAAAACTTTCGTGTGCAGGGGGATTGAACCCGAGCCTTCCATTTGACGAAACAGCAACACTACCACTGCGCCATTCGACACTTCTTTTGGGTACTCATTTCACACGACTTGGCATTCGATAGAAAATGGAAAATTCGATAATCAAAGAAAATACTTCTTTTTTCCGCGAACAGTTGGGTGTATATCTTATGAAGACGTTGCGTTATATTTTGTGAGTTGTCTACAGACCAGATTTTTGATAAAATTCAATAAGATGACTGAAAATAATTGAAAAAAACAGTATGTAAAAAATTAAAAGATGTTTCAGTGAACAAAAATCTCTCTCTTCCTTTCCCCATATCTCTCTTTTTGTAGTTATTTGATCGTTTCGTTAAGCAAAAACTTTCGTGTGCAGGGGGATTGAACCCGAGCCTTCCATTTGACAAAACAGCAACACTACCACTGCGCCATTCGACACTTATATTCGGTACTCATTTCACACGACTTGGCATCCGATAGAAAATGGAAAATTCGATAATCAAAGAAAATACTTCTTTTTTCCGCGAACAGTTGGGTGTATATCTTATGAAGACGTTGCGTTATATTTTGTGAGTTGTCTACAGACCAAGATTCTGATAAAATTCATCAAGATGACTAAAAATAATTGAAAAAAACATTATGTAAAATAATAGAAAGATGTCTCAGTGAACAAAAATCTCTCTCTTCCTTCCCCTATGTCTCTTTTTTTGTAGTTATTTGATCGTTTCGTTAAGCAAAAACTTTCGTGTGCAGGGGGATTGAACCCGAGCCTTCCATTTGACGAAACAGCAACACTACCACTGCGCCATTCGACACTTATATTCGGTACTCATTTCACACGACTTGGCATCTATCATACCCTACCATTTACACCCCATTAGAATAGAATACATTCCCCCTTATCACTGTAGTATATAGGCTCGCGTTGATGCAAGATAAAAGAGTCCCTCGCATGGTCTTATCTTGTGCATGGGGGCTCATCGGGTAGTGTGGCTATGAGAGTCGCAGGAGGACCAGAAATGGTGTTGTCCTGAGGCACCACGGATGTACCAAAGGGAATCATACGAGGCGCGTATGATATGGAGGTCCCGAGGTTCTATTTCTGGTCTAACTCCCTTCTTATTCCCACTGAAATCACTGGTAGTGTGCAGGCCAGCACACCGTGATGTTGTTTTATACGTACTTCGATTATTATGCATTGTGATGTTGTGGCGGCATAGCTGAAGGTGTGAGCGTGAGCTTAAAAAACTTTAAAAAAAAAAGCTTCGTGATGAGGAAGACGAGATGCCTCAACCGATGGCCCGTGTATGCCTTTATCGATGGTCCGATTAACCTGTTTCGATGGTCCGATTAACCTGTTTCGATGGTCCGATTAACCTATTTCGATGGTCCGAGTATCCTTTTGTCGAAAGGTACCGACCATTGAGAAGTGCATTTGGAGAAGAAATGCATTCACTGTCAGAATTTTTTTGTATTTTTTATTATGCTCACAACCTATGCCACATTTTATGTAGAGAAGCGCACCGGTTGTATACAGAGATGAGATCGGAGATCGGAGATTGGAGTGAAAGGAAAGACGAAGTGAAGAGTGAAAAGAGGAGAAAGGAGAGAAGATTGCGGTGGAGGAATGCAAAAGAGAAGAAAAGAGAAAGTAGCGGTGAACTACTTGTGCGAGTAATGCGGGAGCATACATTAAATGTCGATTGTATGTTACGTGTAACGTGTTGCATCATGTGATGAGTTTCGAAGGAGTCGACTCGTTCATGGTATCAGAGTGCACGCTGATAAACACTTACGCTATACGTTTACAACCTGGTGAGATCCTGTTGGGAGGTATCGAAAAGAGATAAGAACGGTGGTTCACTTTCGAGAAGAGTCGAAAAGATAAGTGATAAAATGACAAAGGAATGATGAGTTTCTTGATTGTGCGGAGATAAGATTGATTCACTTGTATGTTTCACACCGTTGCTAATGATAGAAGATGAGCTTGCCAGAGCCACTCGATCTTAGTGGTTGGCCAGTATTGGAAGGCCAGTGTACTCGTACTCGGACACCATTCCATTCAATCGCTTTGTGAAAGAAGTTGAGACTTATGGATTGGCTATGAACTACAGCAAGAAGAAGCTGGCAAGAATACTTCCTCTGTTGTTGAAAGGAGATGTGAGACTGGAGTACGATATGCTACCGGAAACGGCTAAGCAGGATTGGAAGACCGTGGTGGACGAATTGAAGATGTGTGTTCACTCGGAGATGGAGAGATCTTTGAAGTTCGAGGAACTTTGTGAGATAAAACATCGAGAAGACGAGAGCGTGCTGGAGTTTGCTTGGAGAGTGATTGAAACTGTAGATGAAGCACTTACAAACATTGAGGCGAGTGATATGGAGAAAATGAAGAAAAATTGCTTCAGTAGAGGACTGAAGAAAGTGTCTTGGCAAAGAAAGTTGTTCGAAATGGAGTTCGACACTGTCAATGCGATGGTCAGAAAATCCAAGTACTTCGAAGAGGTTGATGCCATATTCGAAGACAGTGTGAAGAAAAGCAACGATGTTGAGAAACGAAAGTATGGAAAGACTGGACATGAACGCTTCAAGAATCGTCAGAAAAAGAGAGTTGAAGTTGGTGGAGAATAGGAAAGTCATGAAGAAAGGAGGCAGTGGAAAGCCTGGAGTGGACCGTGGAGAAGAAGACAGTGACGACGACTGCTGATTGGAGATTTCGAAGACGACTACACTTCATTCAAGCATCGACGACATCGACGTTCTTCGTTTGTTTTGTTTCTATTTTGATTCACAGGCATTTCATTGTTGTAACTGTCCCCAATTTTTGTATTCGTGTAGGTTTGAGTATAGTATCTTCCCATTTAGTTTACATTCAGCGAGGACGCTGAATCAAAAACGCCGATGATATCATACCCTACCATTTACACCCCATTAGAATAGAATACATTCCCCCTTATCACTGTAGTATATAGGCTCGCGTTGATGCAAGATAAAAGAGTCCCTCGCATGGTCTTATCTTGTGCATGGGGGCTCATCGGGTAGTGTGGCTATGAGAGTCGCAGGAGGACCAGAAATGGTGTTGTCCTGAGGCACCACGGATGTACCAAAGGGAATCATACGAGGCGCGTATGATACATCCGATAGAAAATGGAAAATTCGATAATCAAAGAAAATACTTCTTTTTTCCGCGAACAGTTGGGTGTATATCTTATGAAGACGTTGCGTTATATTTTGTGAGTTGTCTACAGACCAAGATTCTGATAAAATTCATCAAGATGACTAAAAATAATTGAAAAAAACATTATGTAAAATAATAGAAAGATGTCTCAGTGAACAAAAATCTCTCTCTTCCTTCCCCTATGTCTCTTTTTTTGTAGTTATTTGATCGTTTCGTTAAGCAAAAACTTTCGTGTGCAGGGGGATTGAACCCGAGCCTTCCATTTGACGAAACAGCAACACTACCACTGCGCCATTCGACACTTTTTTTCGGTACTCTTTTCACACGACTTGGCATTCAATCGAAAATGGAAAATTCGATAATCAAAGAAAATACTTCTTTTTTTCCGCGAACAGTTGGGTGTATATCTTATGAAGACGTTGCGTTATATTTTGTGAGTTGTCTACAGACCAGATTTCTGATAAAATTCAATAAGATGACTAAAAATAATTGGAAAAAAACATTATGTAAAATAATTAAAAGATGTCTCAGTGAACAAAAATCTCTCTCTTATTTTCCCCATATCTCTCTTTTTGTAGTTATTCGATCGTTTCGTTTAGCAAAAACTTTCGTGTGCAGAGAGGTTTGAACTCGAGCCTTCCATTTGATGAAACAACAACACTTCCACTGCGCCATTCGACACTTATATTCGGTACTCATTTCACACGACTTGGCATCCGATAGAAAATGGAAAATTCGATAATCAAAGAAAATACTTCTTTTTTCCGCGAACAGTTGGGTGTATATCTTATGAAGACGTTGCGTTATATTTTGTGAGTTGTCTACAGACCAAGATTCTGATAAAATTCATCAAGATGACTAAAAATAATTGAAAAAAACATTATGTAAAATAATAGAAAGATGTCTCAGTGAACAAAAATCTCTCTCTTCCTTCCCCTATGTCTCTTTTTTTGTAGTTATTTGATCGTTTCGTTAAGCCAAAACTTTCGTGTGCAGGGGGATTGAACCCGAGCCTTCCATTTGACGAAACAGCAACACTACCACTGCGCCATTCGACACTTCTTTTGGGTACTCATTTCACACGACTTGGCATTCGATAGAAAATGGAAAATTCGATAATCAAAGAAAATACTTCTTTTTTCCGCGAACAGTTGGGTGTATATCTTATGAAGACGTTGCGTTATATTTTGTGAGTTGTCTACAGACCAGATTTCTGATAAAATTCAATAAGATGACTAAAAATAATTGGAAAAAAAACATTATGTAAAATAATTAAAAGATGTCTCAGTGAACAAAAATCTCTCTCTTATTTTCCCCATATCTCTCTTTTTGTAGTTATTCGATCGTTTCGTTTAGCAAAAACTTTCGTGTGCAGGGGGATTGAACCCGAGCCTTCCATTTGATGAAACAGCAACACTACCACTGCGCCATTCGACACTTCTATTGGGTACTCATTTCACACGACTTGGCATCCGATAGAAAATGGAAAATTCGATAATCAAAAAAATACTTCTTTTTTGCCGCGAACAGTTGGGTGTATATCATATGAAGACGTTGCGTTATATTTTGTGAGTTGTCTACAGACCAGATTTTTGATAAAATTCAATAAGATGACTAAAAATAAATGAAAAAACAGTATGTAAAAAATTAAAAGATGTTTCAGTGAACAAAAATCTTTCTCTTCCTTTCCCCATATCTCTCTTTTTGTAGTTATTTGATTGTTTCGTTAAGCAAAAACTTTCGTGTGCAGGGGGATTGAACCCGAGCCTTCCATTTGACGAAACAGCAACACTACCACTGCGCCATTCGACACTTATATTCGGTACTCATTTCACACGACTTGGCATCCGATAGAAAATGGAAAATTCGATAATCAAAGAAAATACTTCTTTTTTCCGCGAACAGTTGGGTGTATATCATATGAAGACGTTGCGTTATATTTTGTGAGTTGTCTACAGACCAGATTTTTGATAAAATTCAATAAGATGACTAAAAATAATTGAAAAAACAGTATGTAAAAAATTAAAAGATGTTTCAGTGAACAAAAATCTTTCTCTTCCTTTCCCCATATCTCTCTTTTTGTAGTTATTTGATCGATTCGTTAAGCAAAAACTTTCGTGTGCAGGGGGATTGAACCCGAGCCTTCCATTTGATGAAACAGCAACACTACCACTGCGCCATTCGACACTTCTATTGGGTACTCATTTCACACGACTTGGCATTCGATAGAAAATGCGAAGATCGATAATCAAAGAAATGACTTATTTTTTGCCGCGAACAGTTAGGTGTATATCATATGAAGACGTTGCGTTATATTTTGTGAGTTGTCTACAGACCAAGTTTCTGATAAAATGCAATAAGATGACTAAAAATAATTGAAAAAAAACATTATGTAAAATAATTAAAGATGTCTCAGTGAACAAAAATCTCTCTCTTCCTTCCCCCTTGTCTCTCTTTTTGTAGTTATTCGATTGTTTCGTTAAGCAAAAACTTTCGTGTGCAGGGGGATTGAACCCGACCCTTCCATTTGATGAAACAGCAACACTACCACTGCGCCATTCGACACTTCTATTGGGTACTCATTTCACACGACTTGGCATCCGATAGAAAATGGAAAATTCGATAATCAAAAAAATACTTCTTTTTTGCCGCGAACAGTTGGGTGTATATCATATGAAGACGTTGCGTTATATTTTGTGAGTTGTCTACAGACCAGATTTTTGATAAAATTCAATAAGATGACTAACAATAATTGAAAAAACAGTATGTAAAAAATTAAAAGATGTTTCAGTGAACAAAAATCTTTCTCTTCCTTTCCCCATATCTCTCTTTTTGTAGTTATTTGATTGTTTCGTTAAGCAAAAACTTTCGTGTGCAGGGGGATTGAACCCGAGCCTTCCATTTGACGAAACAGCAACACTACCACTGCGCCATTCGACACTTATATTCTGTTAAAGCAGCAGCGCGCGCATTGCGTGTACAACCCATTCGCGAGCGACTGCATGATCCGAGGGGTATCCATACTATCGTAGAGAGAATGATTGAAGCACTGCGTAGCGACACAAGTCCTGACTCTTCCTGATTACGTCATTTCTCCCACATTCCCATTCATGCTCGAGAATATACTATATCACTGTACCATACCAATATTTAGTATCAAATTTTTTTTTTTTTTGATATCAGAGATATTTTTAATAGAGAGACTAGATAGTGGAAATTCCAGACGACCGCACATGCAGTGAAGCGTCGACGCGATCAGAGGGTAGAGCTGGCGGGCGCAGGACTGTTGGCCAACGAGATGTACCGTCAGATTCAAAATGAAGAAACGTTCATGAAGAGACAGGAGGACGACGCCATGAGGAGGTCACGGGTGACGTGCCGTTTCCGAGCGTGCGGAGCCAAGGGCCACGGAGTGTTCGAATGCCCACTGGTACTCGCTCTCTCCACCGCAGCCCGACTAGAGATCGTCCAGAGGTACAGTTTATGTGGGGTTTGTGGCGAGTACAACATCCACAACCACAACGTCTGGAGGTGCCAGTGGGTCGCGTTCAAACCGCGAGAGGTGTCGGAGAGAGTGGTGTGCCAACAGCCTCAATGTAAGATGGAATTCGTGGTGCACAACAAACTCATCTGCGTCCGTTACGAGAAGGCCATGATGGAGGAAGGGTTCGGAGCAGACGGTTCTCGCTTGCTGGAGCAGCAAGCCAGGGAGGAGAAGGAGCGCCAAGAGCGACAGCAGTACCAAGGCAACCGAGCCCTACATGGGTTCATGGAGCCTCGTCAACCGACTCCTCAGCCCACCGCCGCTCACCAGCCCAGCGCACCTTCAGACTCGGATTCTAGAGCCGCCAGCAGAGCCAGCAACGCAACGGGAACCGCTGAGGCAGCACTACTCAATGACCTGAACATGGCGGGGGAGTGTGCACCGGTTGAAACGATGGGAGACGAAGACTTGCTGCTCGGGGCCAACGAGGAGTGGCAAGGGTGAAAAACATATTGAAATGTATATATTATGATGCTTTTTTTTGGAATTCGGTGATAGTATATAATATATTCTCGAGCATTTCTTTCTCTCTATTTTTTCTACCCTACCCTATGTGTGACATTGTTGAGATTACGGTTATGAGTGAAAATTGATGTCTCTATTTCTTCGTGTTCATTGTCATCTTCTTATGTTCCATGACAGCAGAAAAATCTCGAAATTCTATAAAAATGCGCAATATTTGAAAACCCAAAAAAAATAAACAATTACGGGTACATGTGTTGCGTTTGATTTGACGTCCTCCTTCCAGGAGAAGACGATCCAGGAGTACGGGAGAAGAGAGAGTATGTACGTAAGGGGTAGATTTTGGAGAAAAGGAGTTTCAAATATAGAACAGACTAGAAGAAATATTCATTCCGTTGGAATATGAAGCAGAGAATGGACTTGTCGCGAGCGAAACGTACACATAACCACAACTACTAGCCCCCACCCCCCTCGCCCCAAATCGATAATGCCACGCACACTCACACGAGCGCAATTATAGGAATGCAGTGGTGTGAGTATGCAGCCTAGAAAGAAAGAAATTTTTTTCGTGAAAACTGATTTTGATGATTTGGTGTTTTGATTTAGTGAGATGGGATTCATGCACTGATTTAGCCACGATCTGCATTTTATGTGCCTATTCATGGTATTTGTCTGCCCTCGAGTAATTTTGGAATCCGCCGAATTTAAACGCGCGGGGGTGGTCTGACGCACGCGCTATAGCGAAACGTCATAAAAGATATCCACCGCTAGAACGGTCGGTCGTTTTATTAGGCGCTTTTCGCAAGATGTGACCCTTGAATGGGAACTTCGCCTTTTCTTCGCCACACCACCACCTTCTCGCCGCGTCGTCGCCGCGTCCTCATCGTCGTCGCCGCGCCGTCATCGTCACCCCATCGCCGCGTCGTCACTCCAACACCGTCGACTACGATGCTCGTCCACTTATCGCCACCGTCCGTCGTCCAAGGACACCGACAGGGACAGCACAGTCGCCCCCGGGAGTGTCGCGGCCAGAGGCCACGCAAGGAGGTTCGGCCCCGCCCATCCGACGCCCCGCCCCCTCGAGAGGAGAAGGCAGGCACTCTTCACAGGAGCGACACGGAGAACAGTCGCGCCCTCCCATTCTCACTATCGCTATATTCCTTATGTCATAAAGGTCTATTGGTCTAATCGATGTGTGTGTTATGTGAGAGTCTATTAGGAGTGAGCTGGATTGGAATAGGTCGGTTTTGTCACTAACTGATCGCCGTGCATTACATTAACACAGATATGTTTCGCGCGTGGTGTAAATGACAAATCAGCAATTGTTTTCGCAATGCATTTTCCGTTCTCACACACTGTTTCGTTGTGTGTGATTGGGATCGAATGGTCGCAAATGACAGCGTGAGTCGGAGAAATGAGAGCCATTATTGCCACAAACAAAGTCAGTGTCGAAGCGATCGATTGCGGGAAAAGCACTCTACGTGTGGGGGGACGGACTTGTTGTTGCGATGGGGGATAATGCGCTCGGTACCAACTTCGAAACAGTGCAATACCTTCCTCTTCACCTGGCAGTAGAGGTTCAGATAGAGATATAGGTGAAATCGGCGAGGTCACGTAAGGGGCCGAGGGGGGTGTTGCACTGTTGTGAGTTGTCACCGGGGTATTCGCATTGTTATAGAAGGACGGGCTCCAACGAATCGTGTCCCCCTCCAAGGAAATGTCACTATATGATGACTGATTACTTGTGACACCGGCTACGTGATCTCTACGTTTCGTCATCACGCTAGTTATGTGATTAGAGATCGAAGTAAGAATCCCAGAACGTCTAGACATTGTTGTATCTGCGACTCTCGGCTCATGTGCTAATGAAGCAAGAACGTTATCTGTAGGAGGGGGAGGAGCGTAGCGAGTGGGTACTAATGGCATATCTACGAGAGGGATATCTGGGGCAGAGATGTGTGGGCGGCGCCCTACTCGTTGTCTATACGCGTCAGCTCTACGTTGTGTACGTCTACTCGTATGGTTTCCCCAACGTCTAGCACACAGGCACTTACATTTATGCCAGCCGTTGACACAGTGATCCCACAACCATAGGGTTGACCGTTTCACGCCTACCCAGATATCGAGACCGAATCGTTTCACATTGCACTTATACTTACAACAAGTGTATGTCACTAGTATGAGAGATAGAATTGTCAGACTTGTGTATAGACCAAATAGGAATTCGCTACATCGTGGGTTGAGAAGAATCTCTAGGTAACAAATCGTACAAGGTAAATTGGCGCAATAGTTCTGAGAGGGGCATGTGATTGCTAGAAGATGATACTTTCCCTTGTACGATTTGCGCCAGTTGGCTGTATATGGATGAATCGTCACATCGCTAGGGAACACTATCGTTGAACTATCGGTTTTCTCAACCTCAATGCAGAAGTCACCTGCACATATCTTACTGCGTTGTTCAGCTACTGGATCGTAAATGTTCACACCAGATTTTGCGCAAGTCATGTTAGCGGGGTCATCAGGGAAAGAAACGACAGAAATTCGAGTGCCATTACCCTCACGTTTGTTCAAATATGCAATTGGAAATAAAGGATGTACCTTGTCTTCGTCGATTGCGGGTTGGTTGGGCTGCTTCGCGTTGGGATGCCTCGCGTGGAGATTCATGTTGGATCCAGAGGACGATGCCACTGCAAAACCATCGGTTCGTATATACCATTCTGTTTCCGAGTTCATATAGTTGTCATCGAGATCTACGATTTTTGATGGTGAAGGTGATTTTACGGTCGACGTAGTCGTTGTACTAGGTGTTGTTGTGCTACCCCTCGTTGTCACCTTCACACTAGACCTAGATTGTGCAGTAGTTCTCACTAACGTAGTTGTAGTACTCGGAAGTTTGGTTGTCGTAGTAGTAGGAGCGTGTGTGGTCACTCGAGTGGTCACCGTCGGTGTGGTAGTAGTAGTGGGAGGCTTAGTGGTTGTGGGTGGTAGTTTCGTAGTGGAGGGTCTAGTTGATGTTACTGTGACGTTGGGAACGAAATCTTCAAAGGGGACCATCCCACCGAGAGCGGAAACGTTTCGCATCTCTACTACAGAAGCCGAGGTTACTGGGAAACAAGCAATGAGCAGCATGATGATGAACGTAGGCATGAACACGCACTTGTGTGCCATCCTCCACAGGTCCATTACCACACTTGAACTATTGACCCTAGCTTCCTCCTCTTCGGGAGGATCCTCCACCTGGCTCACGTTGTCCCCTTGTGTCGCGTCGGAAATAGAACGCGCTGCCTCTATGAGTGTGCTCCTATCAGGACGAAGTGAGAGGGGAACGAGCATTTGCACTGAACGAACTAGTTTGCCCTTGTGTGTTTGCAAAACCGCGGACTTGATTTCCCCATCCCTTCTGTGTTTCAGCTCTAGAACGCGTGCCATTCTCCATCTTAAACGAGGAAGGTTGTCATCCTTGACCAAAACAACCTCGCCTACTGCGGGAGCGTTCTGTGCCGCATGCGCTTGATTTTTGCGTGGAATGCTTCCGAAATTCTTGTTGTCAAGTAAGTAGTCGCGTTTCCACACTGACCAGAAACGATTGACCTGTTTCTCTACATCAAGGAAAGATTCCAACATCTCCTCATACTCGTTAGAAAATTTCTCATAATAGGGGGATCTGACCTTAGGTAACACTAGATCGATAGGACGTAGCACCTGATAGTCATTCGCACCTTGATCAACGTACGTTAGTGGTGTCGCATTGCAAAGGAAAGTGCACTGTTTCAATAAAGTTTCGAAAGTCGTCCTATCAGGTATGCTCGTGCCAATCGCATGTCTCAGTGCCTTTTTGCTCGCACGTACTTTCCTTTCCACTAAACCGTTCTCGTGTGGTGCGAGAGGAGTACTGAAAAACCATCTCGTCTTGGTGCGAATAGGGGTCTTGTCCACTTCCTGGACCAACTCAGCAAACAGTGTATCTTTCATGATTTCAGCAGCTAAGTGAAACGTCGTAGCGTTATCGCTTGTGAATGTATCGCTCACACCCCAAGTAGCGAAAAAGCGTTTCAGGCACATTAGAAACTCCTTAGTATTCATACTGTATAGAGCTTCTGCATGTAGCAGACGACTTGCGAAACATGTGAATAAGCATACCCATGCTTTCTGTTTCTGACCGCTCGCGACCTCTACCGTAATGGGGCCGTAGCAGTCAAGTGCGCAGTGTTGGAATGGGCGGCATCTATTCACTCGTGCCTTTGGCAGGTTAGCGTAAGGGGGGACTGCAAAGGAATGGTTCTCTCGCTTACGACAAGGTACGCACCGTTTGAGGAGTTGTTTGATCACTCCTCTAGCCCTAGGCGCATAGTAAGATTCATGAATCATGCCTAAAACGGTGTTTGGACCACAATGAAAGTGTGACAAATGAATGTCGTTGACGAGTAATTCGCCCAGAGCAGACTTGATCTGTAATGCTGGTCGATCGTGTACCTCAACCTCATCGCTTGCGCCAAACCTTCCATACTGCTTGAAAATACCGTCGAGATCTTCATGAACATTGTTCTTCATGCGGAGAATGCGTCTGCGATGGGTACGTTGATGCATGCGAATGAGTTGTTCTCGCGCGCTCTCAAGGCACTCAAAAGTCAAATATTCGCCCGCGTCAGTGCCCAAGGCAACGCGATTGAGAGTAGGGATCGAATCAAAAACACGGTTGATCAATTCAATGTTCTTAGTTTTCCAGAGCATAGTCTTTACTGCGCGGAGGACATAAGCAGTAATTGCGAGAACTTTCTTGTAGCTGTTTGATCTATGGAATTCTCGTTCCAACCCGTCATGATAGTTTGTCAACTTCTCATCAATTTCATTGATGTGTTCCTCAGCGGAAACCATCATAGCAATCACCTCAGGCTGGTTGTAATGTCCCGCTGACTCCTTAGCTATCTCCTTTTCCACATGTGGGTCAACTACCTCAAAGACGTTCACACTCTCTGGCCATTCTGTCTCATCTCTACACAACCACTCTGGTCCGTGAAACCAATTGCTAGAAATCATCTCATCGAAAGTCAGATTTGTCCTAGTTGCGTGATCGCTACTGTTGTCACCTGATGAAACATGACGTAACTCTACAGGAATACCGGAATCCTCAATGCTCTGAATAATATCAATGATCGTGCGCACTCTATTCTCGACAAATTGTCGAAACCTAATCTTCTCCTTCTTCTTGATCCAAGAGAGAGATATCGTACTGTCAGACATGAGAAAAACCTTGGAAATCTTCAGATGCGATTCTCGCAAAATGGTCTGTGCCATTTTGCATGCCAAAAGGATACTCAACAGTTCCAAACGTGGTATAGTCATCCCTTTCTGAGAAGATAGGCGCTGCTTTGCTAGTATGATACTGTTCGCATAGTAACTCTCATTGGGTACCGGTGCGCGAATGTATGCGACTGCAGCATAAGCACGAATAGATGCGTCCGAAAATATGACTAACTGATTGCCTTCCGGAACCGATATGATAGCACGTGGAAACGTTAGAGTAGCGTTCATGAGAATGTTTTGGTACTCTGTGAATCGCAAAGTCACTTCACTATCAGTGATGTGATCGTCCCACCCAGTGTTCAACTTCCACACATCCTGCAAGAGAATCTTCCCTGCAGTGTAGAGTGGAGCGAACATTGACACAGGGTCAAAGAACCCAGCAACAAACTTCAAAATGTTGCGTCGAGTAAACCTCTTATCAACAGAAATGGCCTTAGGTTTCTTCACACTCAGAGAGTCATCTCTAGTATCCCACTCGTAACCCAGAATCTTCTGTTTGAGATCATCTGAACGATCAATATCTGGAACAATGCTAGATAGAGAAGACAGATTGCTCGCATACTCGCGAAGATTCATGTGCATGTCAGTGAAAACTTTCTTGGATTCCTTGTATATCTCGCTCATCTCCTCCTCATTGTCAAACGTAATCATGAGATTGTCAACATACATGTTTTCGCGAATAGATTGTTTGATATGCTCAGGGCAATCAGATTGATCGAGAAAATGCAAGATGCTCTTTCCGAGCAGGAAAGGAGACGAGATCACTCCGAACGGAATTCTCGTGAACCGCATGACTCGAATATTCTCACTAGATGGTGGTTGATTGATATCTTTCAGCCACAGAAATCTCGTAACATCTCTATCTTGTTCTTGAAGGTGAATTTGCAAAAATGCCTTCTCAATGTCTGAGATACATATGTAACGACCAATTCTGCATCTAATTAACATTCCCGTAATGTCTGGTAAGATGGTGGGGCCGGCATGCAAGCACTCATTCAAAGATCGCACCCCTTTCATGTGGCTAGAGGCATCATACACTATACGGACCTTGGTTGTCTTACTGTCAGCCTTCGTGACAGACTGATAAGGAATATAATATATGGGAACCCCTTCCGGTGGATCACCATCCGGAACATCCTCGATAAACCCGCGCGCTTCCTGCTCTTCAAAGTTCTTCACAAACGCAGCGAAGACCTTATCGTCCCGTTGTGCTTGTGTGACCTGTTGATAAAAGCGACGCAGGGCTACCGGATAGTTGTCGGCTAGCTGTTCTTTCATACCCTCTTTCCAGGGCCAGCAAACAGAAATCCCGACTTCCCAGTCAATCATGGTGGACTCTTCAAAAGATTGTACCACCTTATCGTTTACATCCCCGTCAAACACCGTGTCCTTGATGCCAAGAGTGTCCAAATCATAGAGTACTTTCAATTCATCCCCTGTCTCGTTTCGGATCATGTTAATATGAAACTCATTCCTATCTGCACTGCCATCTGTTGTCTTTCGACCACAGATGATGTGCCCTACTTGTGATGCACGTGCCATGAGCCCTGATGGTAGCTCAAAACTAGGGGAATCAGAATTCATGATGCGCCAGAAATGGGTGATGCCTATCAAAATGTCAGGTTCAATGCACTCACTCTGTCTCCATTCGACCACGCCACCGTGTCTCTCTAAGTATTCAACATCGCGTTGTTCAATCGGGGCTACGTGAACTGGGCGGGTAAGAGCGTCTTTCGTATGCATATCGCAGGCAAGGATTTCTCCTGAATCAAGTACAATGTCTACGCGAACAACGTCAGTCTTGGCTTTCACGCGTTCATCCCCGAACAATAGAATGTTGATATCTTTGTTCGCTTGCAGAATATCACATTGAAGTGCGCGAGCAGCAGACGACGTGATAAAATTGGTATCGGCGCCAGAATCAAGAATAGCGTTAAGAGTGATGAGGTTGCCATCAGCATCACAAACGTTAAGACGTGCCATCATGAGATTACCAGAGGAAGATGCAATATTCACTCGAAAGGAAGGTGTGCGCGATCGATTGTCGCGAAATCGTACCTTGCGGTCACGATTGTCAAAGCGCGAGCGAGACTGGCTGCGTGAAAAGTCACGATTATCGAAGCGAGAGCGAGACTGATTGCGCGAGAAATTGCGGAAACGATTCATGCCACCTCCTCGAAAGCCACCTGAGCGGTTGTCACGAGAGAAGTCACGAGAGTAACGAGAGCGAGAAGGTGAACGGTATGGTGAACGATTGTACGATCTGTTGAACTGGGGTCTATTGCCGAATGACCTACTGTTGTTGTATCCATTTCCATAACGGTTGTAGGGACTCACTCTCGTGTAGGTAGCTCGTGTTGTGGAAGGCGAGCGGGAGGAGTTGCGATTGGAGCGGGTGGAGTCCTGACACAGGAGAATATTGTGTTTGCGTGAGCAAGCAGTACACTTTTGAATCGCACCGCGACATTGTCTACTTGAGTGGTACTTTCTGAAGCAAAGCAAACATTTGTTGTCATACAGAATAGCTTTCTCTCTCTGTTCTGGAGTGGTGAACTTCCTACAGTTTGCAGAAGTATGGTTGGACATATCACAAAAACCGCATTGGTCCGATTGCTTGTTGTTACCCTTGCCTCCATTCTTCTTGTTGTCTACTCTCATATCCTTGAATTGTGTGAGAAGTGTTTGGTAGCCTGGGGCATGATCTCGTGGTGTGGTGTCATATGCGAGGTTCTCTTTGTGAATGACTACGTTTTCGATCTCATCAAGCAGCTGGCTTGTAGTAGTGATGGGAGACCTTTTCTCAACTCTAGCTAGCTCATCAATAACACTCTCTGGAAATTTGCGTCTGATGCAATTCTGTAGAAACGCGTTGTCAACATTGGTTGTGAGGGCGAGTGAAGAGACAATAGCTGCGATCTCATTAAAGGTTTCGCGAAGGCTAGATGGACTGTCACGAGCTGCGCGTGTTGCGTTCAGTTGGTCACATAGATCGTGTTCTTGTGCTTGTTCTCTACCGTATGTTTTGCGCAGGAGTGCTACTGCAGCTGGGTATAATGCTTCTTTGGTCTGGAAGCGCTTGATAAGAGATAAGGCTTTGCCTTTGAGACAGCTACGCAAAATGTAGAATTTCAGGATTGTGGGGAGATTACCATTGTCAACCATAGTCGAAAAGAGAGCCCAGAATTCAGGGAATGTAGCAATATCATCACCATCGTATGTTGGGACCGAGAAAATTTTGTTCTTGATGAGAAGAGATGTGAAATCAACGTCTTTCTTGTCTAATCCGCAGTTGCCCATGGCTGTCACCAAATCAGATGGTTGAAGTGAAAGAGTGGTTGGAGGAAGGGGGACAGAGTTGTTTGTACTATTGTTTTGCAGGATGATCTCACTGATGTCAAAAATGTTGCGGGTCTTGTCTACCAGAGAGCTGTTACAGTATGAAGCAAGTTCCATGGGCTTAGATATATCCAGGCTATCTGCGCACGATGCCTGTGCTGTATTGTATGCGGTTTTGATGGTAGCTAGTTCATTCATGCGTTTGTCTAGGGAATTGAGAAGTTGGACTGCCTTTTCAAACGCTGCGATGCAAATAGATTTTTGACCCGTCCACAGCATGCGGAAATCGTTTGCCTCTGTCTCATCAGATAGTCTCACTCCCTGGGATATGTAATTGTTCAAAGTGGAATTCACTGTCTCGATTTTTCCTATGGTGTCTTTGATTGCATCTACATAAGCATCGCGATGAATGCGCGCTAGTGGAACACCTACTGCGGGATCGTTATCGTATGATACGCCCTGTGCAAACTGGAGAAGGTATGTGTTTGTAGTGTTCTTGAGATCAGTGACTACATCTTTCATCTCATTGCGGAAAAGTGTGACAATGTTGTCTTGGAATACCTCATCGTCAAGATCTAGTTCTGTTTTTGTCCTTTTAATCCCTCTAGGTTGGGGTTTATCCACCATAATGAAGTTTTTCGCTTAATGAACCGCTATCAATATATTCAATGATCCACAAATATATCACTGGAATAGATAATATGCCACTTGCAATATGAAAGTAATGGGCGCGTCAAATTAACCACAATTTTTATGTTTATGTTTATGTTATTTTTATTTTTTATTTTATATTCAGTCCTATTTATCAACGAATCAAAAAAAAAAAAAAATGAAGGAGACTCACTGGAGAGTGAGCTGGCGGAAGATCTCTTCCGGCTTCACGAGGGGAACGAGGACGATAATGGAGTAGAGGCTCTGCTTCTACTGTAAGGGGGGTGCTTTATAAGCGCTCAACAAGCTGACTGATAACAAGTCTCTCACGGCTCTGGCTGGTCAGCCTCTCAACTGCCACCTGATCAGAATGATCACGGTCGTACGACTGAGCTTGTACTCTCCAACTCACCGGAGAAGAAGAAGGGGGAGACCCTGTAACCTTGTAGACGGATGAGTGTAGTACTGGAGAGTGTGTGATGACAGTCGACGGTAGATGGGGAGACCTTGTAGCCTTGTAGACGGATGATGTTGTACTGGAGAGTGTCTGATGACAGTCGACCTGGCAGGATAGGGATACGGTAGCTGGTTGCTAGTTAATGGGTGGAGACTTACGGTAGATGGGGAGGGTGAGGATGATAGCTGAGAGATTGCTGCTGCTGCTGTAGCTGGAGGGGCACTCTGCTGGAGGCAGTCGTGCCGGAATGGTTTGCTACCCTTTGCCACTTGGTTATATACTGCTCCAGTCCAGGCTCCGCCTCCGGAAAAGTTGCCAATTCTGTAGCGAGGGGAGGTTTTTGCACCGTCACGGGACCTCTTTTTGTTGGACTCTTGGGACTCCGGAGCTCTTTCGCCTGATTGGGCCATTATGCATGCAGCTCCTCCGTGCGCCTGGCTAAGATTTTTAGACTTTTTCTTGATCAGCGGAAGTCGACGCTCTCTGCGGCGCCCACGTTTCTGCTCCTCGAGGACACTTTTTGCACTTTTTCTTGGACTCTTGGAAACCTCGGGACTCTCGGTGATTATGCATTCAGCCGTCTCCCGGACTCTTGCACGGGTTTTTGCACTCTTTCCGGCAAACAGCGGACTCTTCTATATGCGTTGGCAACCTCTTTTTGCACCGTCAAAAAACTTTTGGACTCTTTGCACGTCCGAGCAGACCTGACCTTTTTCTTTTCAGATTACTGTATGTGAACTTGAACTTGTAGGATTACTTAACGATGTGATGAACCCGACTACTACACTCCACGCTTCTTACTATCATGACCCTCTTCCAGCGCGCAATCATTGGTCATGACTCAGAAACGTTTCATGTAATGTGAGCTCATCATGATTGTTTGTACACACAACCCATCGTTTTATATCTGTAGCCATCTTCTTTGACTTTTACACGCTTTCTGCGTAGTTTGTATTCCGTTCCATTCCCTTCCCATCTCATCGCCTTGCTGTGCTTCCGCGCACGCCTCATAGACTGTGGATCACAACAAAACAATGTTGCTTTCCTCTCACCATGGCTGTTTGACACGTACGGTATGTACTGTAATCGACGAACATTTGTTACAAATACACGGTACGTAACCATGGTGATAGCCGAATTGCCACGAAATGAATGAGATGGATATGGAATAATATGGAATACTGATGGTAAAAAAATAAATAAAAAAAAGAGTGGTAGGCACAATGCACCATGTTTCGGCAGATGGGTTATTCCTAGTATGATTCCAGTCTACTATCTAAGATTCCTACGTTATTACCAGGTGGTTCAGTGATATCAAACCCAATGCAGAAACCGACCTATTCCAATCCAGCTCACTCCTAATAGACTCTCACATAACACACACATCGATTAGACCAATAGACCTTTATGACATAAGGAATATAGCGATAGTGAGAATGGGAGGGCGCGACTGTTCTCCGTGTCGCTCCTGTGAAGAGTGCCTGCCTTCTCCTCTCGAGGGGGCGGGGCGTCGGATGGGCGGGGCCGAACCTCCTTGCGTGGCCTCTGGCCGCGACATATTCGGTACTCATTTCACACGACTTGGCATCCGATAGAAAATGGAAAATTCGATAATCAAAGAAAATACTTCTTTTTTCCGCGAACAGTTGGGTGTATATCTTATGAAGACGTTGCGTTATATTTTGTGAGTTGTCTACAGACCAGATTTCTGATAAAATTCAATAAGATGACTAAAAATAATTGGAAAAAAAACATTATGTAAAATAATTAAAAGATGTCTCAGTGAACAAAAATCTCTCTCTTATTTTCCCCATATCTCTCTTTTTGTAGTTATTCGATCGTTTCGTTTAGCAAAAACTTTCGTGTGCAGGGGGATTGAACCCGAGCCTTCCATTTGATGAAACAGCAACACTACCACTGCGCCATTCGACACTTCTATTGGGTACTCATTTCACACGACTTGGCATCCGATAGAAAATGGAAAATTCGATAATCAAAAAAATACTTCTTTTTTGCCGCGAACAGTTGGGTGTATATCATATGAAGACGTTGCGTTATATTTTGTGAGTTGTCTACAGACCAGATTTTTGATAAAATTCAATAAGATGACTAAAAATAATTGAAAAAACAGTATGTAAAAAATTAAAAGATGTTTCAGTGATCAAAAATCTTCCTTTCCCCATATCTCTCTTTTTGTAGTTATTTGATTGTTTCGTTAAGCAAAAACTTTCGTGTGCAGGGGGATTGAACCCGAGCCTTCCATTTGACGAAACAGCAACACTACCACTGCGCCATTCGACACTTATATTTGGTACTCATTTCACACGACTTGGCATCCGATAGAAAATGGAAAATTCGATAATCAAAGAAAATACTTCTTTTTTCCGCGAACAGTTGGGTGTATATCTTATGAAGACGTTGCGTTATATTTTGTGAGTTGTCTACAGACCAAGATTCTGATAAAATGCAATAAGATGACTAAAAATAATTGAAAAAAAACATTATGTAAAATAATTAAAGATGTCTCAGTGAACAAAAATCTCTCTCTTCCTTCCCCCTTGTCTCTCTTTTTGTAGTTATTCGATTGTTTCGTTAAGCAAAAACTTTCGTGTACAGGGGGATTGAACCCGAGCCTTCCATTTGACGAAACAGCAACACTACCACTGCGCCATTCGACACTTTTTTTCGGTACTCTTTTCACACGACTTGGCATTCAATCGAAAATGGAAAATTCGATAATCAAAGAAAATACTTATTTTTTTCCGCGAACAGTTGGGTGTATATCTTATGAAGACGTTGCGTTATATTTTGTGAGTTGTCTACAGACCAGATTTCTGATAAAATTCAATAAGATGACTAAAAATAATTGGAAAAAAACATTATGTAAAATAATTAAAAGATGTCTCAGTGAACAAAAATCTCTCTCTTATTTTCCCCATATCTCTCTTTTTGTAGTTATTCGATCGTTTCGTTTAGCAAAAACTTTCGTGTGCAGAGAGGTTTGAACTCGAGCCTTCCATTTGATGAAACAGCAACACTACCACTGCGCCATTCGACACTTATATTCGGTACTCATTTCACACGACTTGGCATCCGATAGAAAATGGAAAATTCGATAATCAAAGAAAATACTTCTTTTTTCCGCGAACAGTTGGGTGTATATCTTATGAAGACGTTGCGTTATATTTTGTGAGTTGTCTACAGACCAAGATTCTGATAAAATTCAATAAGATGACTAAAAATAATTGGAAAAAAAACATTATGTAAAATAATTAAAAGATGTCTCAGTGAACAAAAATCTCTCTCTTATTTTCCCCATATCTCTCTTTTTGTAGTTATTCGATCGTTTCGTTTAGCAAAAACTTTCGTGTGCAGGGGGATTGAACCCGAGCCTTCCATTTGATGAAACAGCAACACTACCACTGCGCCATTCGACACTTCTATTGGGTACTCATTTCACACGACTTGGCATCCGATAGAAAATGGAAAATTCGATAATCAAAAAAATACTTCTTTTTTGCCGCGAACAGTTGGGTGTATATCATATGAAGACGTTGCGTTATATTTTGTGAGTTGTCTACAGACCAGATTTTTGATAAAATTCAATAAGATGACTAAAAATAATTGAAAAAACAGTATGTAAAAAATTAAAAGATGTTTCAGTGAACAAAAATCTTTCTCTTCCTTTCCCCATATCTCTCTTTTTGTAGTTATTTGATTGTTTCGTTAAGCAAAAACTTTCGTGTGCAGGGGGATTGAACCCGAGCCTTCCATTTGACGAAACAGCAACACTACCACTGCGCCATTCGACACTTATATTCGGTACTCATTTCACACGACTTGGCATCCGATAGAAAATGGAAAATTCGATAATCAAAGAAAATACTTCTTTTTTCCGCGAACAGTTGGGTGTATATCTTATGAAGACGTTGCGTTATATTTTGTGAGTTGTCTACAGACCAGATTTCTGATAAAATTCAATAAGATGACTAAAAATAATTGGAAAAAAAACATTATGTAAAATAATTAAAAGATGTCTCAGTGAACGAAAATCTCTCTCTTATTTTCCCCATATCTCTCTTTTTGTAGTTATTCGATCGTTTCGTTTAGCAAAAACTTTCGTGTGCAGAGAGGTTTGAACTCGAGCCTTCCATTTGATGAAACAACAACACTTCCACTGCGCCATTCGACACTTATATTCGGTACTCATTTCACACGACTTGGCATCCGATAGAAAATGGAAAATTCGATAATCAAAGAAAATACTTCTTTTTTCCGCGAACAGTTGGGTGTATATCTTATGAAGACGTTGCGTTATATTTTGTGAGTTGTCTACAGACCAAGATTCTGATAAAATTCATCAAGATGACTGAAAATAATTGAAAAAAACATTATGTAAAATAATAGAAAGATGTCTCAGTGAACAAAAATCTCTCTCTTCCTTCCCCTATGTCTCTTTTTTTGTAGTTATTTGATCGTTTCGTTAAGCAAAAACTTTCGTGTACAGGGGGATTGAACCCGAGCCTTCCATTTGACGAAACAGCAACACTACCACTGCGCCATTCGACACTTTTTTTCGGTACTCTTTTCACACGACTTGGCATTCAATCGAAAATGGAAAATTCGATAATCAAAGAAAATACTTATTTTTTTCCGCGAACAGTTGGGTGTATATCTTATGAAGACGTTGCGTTATATTTTGTGAGTTGTCTACAGACCAGATTTCTGATAAAATTCAATAAGATGACTAAAAATAATTGGAAAAAAACATTATGTAAAATAATTAAAAGATGTCTCAGTGAACAAAAATCTCTCTCTTATTTTCCCCATATCTCTCTTTTTGTAGTTATTCGATCGTTTCGTTTAGCAAAAACTTTCGTGTGCAGAGAGGTTTGAACTCGAGCCTTCCATTTGATGAAACAGCAACACTACCACTGCGCCATTCGACACTTATATTCGGTACTCATTTCACACGACTTGGCATCCGATAGAAAATGAAAAATTCGATAATCAAAGAAAATACTTCTTTTTTCCGCGAACAGTTGGGTGTATATCTTATGAAGACGTTGCGTTATATTTTGTGAGTTGTCTACAGACCAAGATTCTGATAAAATTCATCAAGATGACTAAAAATAATTGAAAAAAACATTATGTAAAATAATAGAAAGATGTCTCAGTGAACAAAAATCTCTCTCTTCCTTCCCCTATGTCTCTTTTTTTGTAGTTATTTGATCGTTTCGTTAAGCAAAAACTTTCGTGTGCAGGGGGATTGAACCCGAGCCTTCCATTTGACGAAACAGCAACACTACCACTGCGCCATTCGACACTTCTTTTGGGTACTCATTTCACACGACTTGGCATTCGATAGAAAATGGAAAATTCGATAATCAAAGAAAATACTTCTTTTTTCCGCGAACAGTTGGGTGTATATCTTATGAAGACGTTGCGTTATATTTTGTGAGTTGTCTACAGACCAGATTTTTGATAAAATTCAATAAGATGACTGAAAATAATTGAAAAAAACAGTATGTAAAAAATTAAAAGATGTTTCAGTGAACAAAAATCTCTCTCTTCCTTTCCCCATATCTCTCTTTTTGTAGTTATTTGATCGTTTCGTTAAGCAAAAACTTTCGTGTGCAGGGGGATTGAACCCGAGCCTTCCATTTGACAAAACAGCAACACTACCACTGCGCCATTCGACACTTATATTCGGTACTCATTTCACACGACTTGGCATCCGATAGAAAATGGAAAATTCGATAATCAAAGAAAATACTTCTTTTTTCCGCGAACAGTTGGGTGTATATCTTATGAAGACGTTGCGTTATATTTTGTGAGTTGTCTACAGACCAAGATTCTGATAAAATTCATCAAGATGACTAAAAATAATTGAAAAAAACATTATGTAAAATAATAGAAAGATGTCTCAGTGAACAAAAATCTCTCTCTTCCTTCCCCTATGTCTCTTTTTTTGTAGTTATTTGATCGTTTCGTTAAGCAAAAACTTTCGTGTGCAGGGGGATTGAACCCGAGCCTTCCATTTGACGAAACAG
Organism: Rhabditoides inermis; assembly: GCA_963966185.1. NCBI lineage: Eukaryota > Metazoa > Nematoda > Chromadorea > Rhabditida > Rhabditidae > Rhabditoides > Rhabditoides inermis. The sequence continues at coordinate 355,838 of CAWZYM010000423.1, forward strand.
CAACACTACCACTGCGCCATTCGACACTTTTTTTCGGTACTCTTTTCACACGACTTGGCATTCAATCGAAAATGGAAAATTCGATAATCAAAGAAAATACTTCTTTTTTTCCGCGAACAGTTGGGTGTATATCTTATGAAGACGTTGCGTTATATTTTGTGAGTTGTCTACAGACCAGATTTCTGATAAAATTCAATAAGATGACTAAAAATAATTGGAAAAAAACATTATGTAAAATAATTAAAAGATGTCTCAGTGAACAAAAATCTCTCTCTTATTTTCCCCATATCTCTCTTTTTGTAGTTATTCGATCGTTTCGTTTAGCAAAAACTTTCGTGTGCAGAGAGGTTTGAACTCGAGCCTTCCATTTGATGAAACAACAACACTTCCACTGCGCCATTCGACACTTATATTCGGTACTCATTTCACACGACTTGGCATCCGATAGAAAATGGAAAATTCGATAATCAAAGAAAATACTTCTTTTTTCCGCGAACAGTTGGGTGTATATCTTATGAAGACGTTGCGTTATATTTTGTGAGTTGTCTACAGACCAAGATTCTGATAAAATTCATCAAGATGACTAAAAATAATTGAAAAAAACATTATGTAAAATAATAGAAAGATGTCTCAGTGAACAAAAATCTCTCTCTGCCTTCCCCTATGTCTCTTTTTTTGTAGTTATTTGATCGTTTCGTTAAGCAAAAACTTTCGTGTGCAGGGGGATTGAACCCGAGCCTTCCATTTGACGAAACAGCAACACTACCACTGCGCCATTCGACACTTCTTTTGGGTACTCATTTCACACGACTTGGCATTCGATAGAAAATGGAAAATTCGATAATCAAAGAAAATACTTCTTTTTTCCGCGAACAGTTGGGTGTATATCTTATGAAGACGTTGCGTTATATTTTGTGAGTTGTCTACAGACCAGATTTTTGATAAAATTCAATAAGATGACTGAAAATAATTGAAAAAAACAGTATGTAAAAAATTAAAAGATGTTTCAGTGAACAAAAATCTCTCTCTTCCTTTCCCCATATCTCTCTTTTTGTAGTTATTTGATCGTTTCGTTAAGCAAAAACTTTCGTGTGCAGGGGGATTGAACCCGAGCCTTCCATTTGACAAAACAGCAACACTACCACTGCGCCATTCGACACTTATATTCGGTACTCATTTCACACGACTTGGCATCCGATAGAAAATGGAAAATTCGATAATCAAAGAAAATACTTCTTTTTTCCGCGAACAGTTGGGTGTATATCTTATGAAGACGTTGCGTTATATTTTGTGAGTTGTCTACAGACCAAGATTCTGATAAAATTCATCAAGATGACTAAAAATAATTGAAAAAAACATTATGTAAAATAATAGAAAGATGTCTCAGTGAACAAAAATCTCTCTCTTCCTTCCCCTATGTCTCTTTTTTTGTAGTTATTTGATCGTTTCGTTAAGCAAAAACTTTCGTGTGCAGGGGGATTGAACCCGAGCCTTCCATTTGACGAAACAGCAACACTACCACTGCGCCATTCGACACTTATATTCGGTACTCATTTCACACGACTTGGCATCTATCATACCCTACCATTTACACCCCATTAGAATAGAATACATTCCCCCTTATCACTGTAGTATATAGGCTCGCGTTGATGCAAGATAAAAGAGTCCCTCGCATGGTCTTATCTTGTGCATGGGGGCTCATCGGGTAGTGTGGCTATGAGAGTCGCAGGAGGACCAGAAATGGTGTTGTCCTGAGGCACCACGGATGTACCAAAGGGAATCATACGAGGCGCGTATGATATGGAGGTCCCGAGGTTCTATTTCTGGTCTAACTCCCTTCTTATTCCCACTGAAATCACTGGTAGTGTGCAGGCCAGCACACCGTGATGTTGTTTTATACGTACTTCGATTATTATGCATTGTGATGTTGTGGCGGCATAGCTGAAGGTGTGAGCGTGAGCTTAAAAAACTTTAAAAAAAAAAGCTTCGTGATGAGGAAGACGAGATGCCTCAACCGATGGCCCGTGTATGCCTTTATCGATGGTCCGATTAACCTGTTTCGATGGTCCGATTAACCTGTTTCGATGGTCCGATTAACCTATTTCGATGGTCCGAGTATCCTTTTGTCGAAAGGTACCGACCATTGAGAAGTGCATTTGGAGAAGAAATGCATTCACTGTCAGAATTTTTTTGTATTTTTTATTATGCTCACAACCTATGCCACATTTTATGTAGAGAAGCGCACCGGTTGTATACAGAGATGAGATCGGAGATCGGAGATTGGAGTGAAAGGAAAGACGAAGTGAAGAGTGAAAAGAGGAGAAAGGAGAGAAGATTGCGGTGGAGGAATGCAAAAGAGAAGAAAAGAGAAAGTAGCGGTGAACTACTTGTGCGAGTAATGCGGGAGCATACATTAAATGTCGATTGTATGTTACGTGTAACGTGTTGCATCATGTGATGAGTTTCGAAGGAGTCGACTCGTTCATGGTATCAGAGTGCACGCTGATAAACACTTACGCTATACGTTTACAACCTGGCGAGATCCTGTTGGGAGGTATCGAAAAGAGATAAGAACGGTGGTTCACTTTCGAGAAGAGTCGAAAAGATAAGTGATAAAATGACAAAGGAATGATGAGTTTCTTGATTGTGCGGAGATAAGATTGATTCACTTGTATGTTTCACACCGTTGCTAATGATAGAAGATGAGCTTGCCAGAGCCACTCGATCTTAGTGGTTGGCCAGTATTGGAAGGCCAGTGTACTCGTACTCGGACACCATTCCATTCAATCGCTTTGTGAAAGAAGTTGAGACTTATGGATTGGCTATGAACTACAGCAAGAAGAGGCTGGCAAGAATACTTCCTCTGTTGTTGAAAGGAGATGTGAGACTGGAGTACGATATGCTACCGGAAACGGCTAAGCAGGATTGGAAGACCGTGGTGGACGAATTGAAGATGTGTGTTCACTCGGAGATGGAGAGATCTTTGAAGTTCGAGGAACTTTGTGAGATAAAACATCGAGAAGACGAGAGCGTGCTGGAGTTTGCTTGGAGAGTGATTGAAACTGTAGATGAAGCACTTACAAACATTGAGGCGAGTGATATGGAGAAAATGAAGAAAAATTGCTTCAGTAGAGGACTGAAGAAAGTGTCTTGGCAAAGAAAGTTGTTCGAAATGGAGTTCGACACTGTCAATGCGATGGTCAGAAAATCCAAGTACTTCGAAGAGGTTGATGCCATATTCGAAGACAGTGTGAAGAAAAGCAACGATGTTGAGAAACGAAAGTATGGAAAGACTGGACATGAACGCTTCAAGAATCGTCAGAAAAAGAGAGTTGAAGTTGGTGGAGAATAGGAAAGTCATGAAGAAAGGAGGCAGTGGAAAGCCTGGAGTGGACCGTGGAGAAGAAGACAGTGACGACGACTGCTGATTGGAGATTTCGAAGACGACTACACTTCATTCAAGCATCGACGACATCGACGTTCTTCGTTTGTTTTGTTTCTATTTTGATTCACAGGCATTTCATTGTTGTAACTGTCCCCAATTTTTGTATTCGTGTAGGTTTGAGTATAGTATCTTCCCATTTAGTTTACATTCAGCGAGGACGCTGAATCAAAAACGCCGATGATATCATACCCTACCATTTACACCCCATTAGAATAGAATACATTCCCCCTTATCACTGTAGTATATAGGCTCGCGTTGATGCAAGATAAAAGAGTCCCTCGCATGGTCTTATCTTGTGCATGGGGGCTCATCGGGTAGTGTGGCTATGAGAGTCGCAGGAGGACCAGAAATGGTGTTGTCCTGAGGCACCACGGATGTACCAAAGGGAATCATACGAGGCGCGTATGATACATCCGATAGAAAATGGAAAATTCGATAATCAAAGAAAATACTTCTTTTTTCCGCGAACAGTTGGGTGTATATCTTATGAAGACGTTGCGTTATATTTTGTGAGTTGTCTACAGACCAAGATTCTGATAAAATTCATCAAGATGACTAAAAATAATTGAAAAAAACATTATGTAAAATAATAGAAAGATGTCTCAGTGAACAAAAATCTCTCTCTTCCTTCCCCTATGTCTCTTTTTTTGTAGTTATTTGATCGTTTCGTTAAGCAAAAACTTTCGTGTGCAGGGGGATTGAACCCGAGCCTTCCATTTGACGAAACAGCAACACTACCACTGCGCCATTCGACACTTTTTTTCGGTACTCTTTTCACACGACTTGGCATTCAATCGAAAATGGAAAATTCGATAATCAAAGAAAATACTTCTTTTTTTCCGCGAACAGTTGGGTGTATATCTTATGAAGACGTTGCGTTATATTTTGTGAGTTGTCTACAGACCAGATTTCTGATAAAATTCAATAAGATGACTAAAAATAATTGGAAAAAAACATTATGTAAAATAATTAAAAGATGTCTCAGTGAACAAAAATCTCTCTCTTATTTTCCCCATATCTCTCTTTTTGTAGTTATTCGATCGTTTCGTTTAGCAAAAACTTTCGTGTGCACAGAGGTTTGAACTCGAGCCTTCCATTTGATGAAACAACAACACTTCCACTGCGCCATTCGACACTTATATTCGGTACTCATTTCACACGACTTGGCATCCGATAGAAAATGTAAAATTCGATAATCAAAGAAAATACTTCTTTTTTCCGCGAACAGTTGGGTGTATATCTTATGAAGACGTTGCGTTATATTTTGTGAGTTGTCTACAGACCAAGATTCTGATAAAATTCATCAAGATGACTAAAAATAATTGAAAAAAACATTATGTAAAATAATAGAAAGATGTCTCAGTGAACAAAAATCTCTCTCTTCCTTCCCCTATGTCTCTTTTTTTGTAGTTATTTGATCGTTTCGTTAAGCAAAAACTTTCGTGTGCAGGGGGATTGAACCCGAGCCTTCCATTTGACGAAACAGCAACACTACCACTGCGCCATTCGACACTTCTTTTGGGTACTCATTTCACACGACTTGGCATTCGATAGAAAATGGAAAATTCGATAATCAAAGAAAATACTTCTTTTTTCCGCGAACAGTTGGGTGTATATCTTATGAAGACGTTGCGTTATATTTTGTGAGTTGTCTACAGACCAGATTTTTGATAAAATTCAATAAGATGACTGAAAATAATTGAAAAAAAACAGTATGTAAAAAATTAAAAGATGTTTCAGTGAACAAAAATCTCTCTCTTCCTTTCCCCATATCTCTCTTTTTGTAGTTATTTGATCGTTTCGTTAAGCAAAAACTTTCGTGTGCAGGGGGATTGAACCCGAGCCTTCCATTTGACGAAACAGCAACACTACCACTGCGCCATTCGACACTTTTTTTTCGGTACTCTTTTCACACGACTTGGCATTCAATCGAAAATGCGAAATTCGATAATCAAAGAAATGACTTATTTTTTGCCGCGAACAGTTAGGTGTATATCATATGAAGACGTTGCGTTATATTTTGTGAGTTGTCTACAGACCAAGTTTCTGATAAAATGCAATAAGATGACTAAAAATAATTGAAAAAAAACGATATGTAAAATAATTAAAAGATGTTTCAGTGAACAAAAATCTCTCTCTTCCTTTCCCCATATCTCTCTTTTTGTAGTTATTTGATCGTTTCGTTAAGCAAAAACTTTCGTGTGCAGGGGGATTGAACCCGAGCCTTCCATTTGACGAAACAGCAACACTACCACTGCGCCATTCGACACTTTTTTTCGGTACTCTTTTCACACGACTTGGCAATCAATCGAAAATGGAAAATTCGATAATCAAAGAAAATACTTCTTTTTTCCGCGAACAGTTGGGTGTATATCTTATGAAGACGTTGCGTTATATTTTGTGAGTTGTCTACAGACCAGATTTCTGATAAAATTCAATAAGATGACTAAAAATAATTGGAAAAAAACATTATGTAAAATAATTAAAAGATGTCTCAGTGAACAAAAATCTCTCTCTTATTTTCCCCATATCTCTCTTTTTGTAGTTATTCGATCGTTTCGTTTAGCAAAAACTTTCGTGTGCAGAGAGGTTTGAACTCGAGCCTTCCATTTGATGAAACAACAACACTTCCACTGCGCCATTCGACACTTATATTCGGTACTCATTTCACACGACTTGGCATCCGATAGAAAATGGAAAATTCGATAATCAAAGAAAAAACTTCTTTTTTCCGCGAACAGTTGGGTGTATATCTTATGAAGACGTTGCGTTATATTTTGTGAGTTGTCTACAGACCAAGATTCTGATAAAATTCATCAAGATGACTAAAAATAATTGAAAAAAAAACATTATGTAAAATAATAGAAAGATGTCTCAGTGAACAAAAATCTCTCTCTTCCTTCCCCTATGTCTCTTTTTTTGTAGTTATTTGATCGTTTCGTTAAGCAAAAACTTTCGTGTGCAGGGGATTGAACCCGAGCCTTCCATTTGACGAAACAGCAACACTACCACTGCGCCATTCGACACTTCTTTTGGGTACTCATTTCACACGACTTGGCATTCGATAGAAAATGGAAAATTCGATAATCAAAGAAAATACTTCTTTTTTCCGCGAACAGTTGGGTGTATATCTTATGAAGACGTTGCGTTATATTTTGTAGGTTGTCTACAGACCAGATTTTTGATAAAATTCAATAAGATGACTAAAAATAATTGAAAAAAAACATTATGTAAAATAATTAAAAGATGTTTCAGTGAACAAAAATCTCTCTCTTCCTTTCCCCATATCTCTCTTTTTGTAGTTATTTGATCGTTTCGTTAAGCAAAAACTTTCGTGTGCAGGGGGATTGAACCCGAGCCTTCCATTTGACGAAACAGCAACACTACCACTGCGCCATTCGACACTTTTTTTTCGGTACTCTTTTCACACGACTTGGCATTCAATCGAAAATGCGAAATTCGATAATCAAAGAAATGACTTATTTTTTGCCGCGAACAGTTAGGTGTATATCATATGAAGACGTTGCGTTATATTTTGTGAGTTGTCTACAGACCAAGTTTCTGATAAAATGCAATAAGATGACTAAAAATAATTGAAAAAAACAGTATGTGAAATAATTAAAAGATGTCTCAGTGAACAAAAATCTCTTTCTTTCCTTTCCCATATTTCTCTTTTTGTAGTTTTTTTAACGTTTCGTTTAGCAAAAACTTTCGTGTGCAGAGAGGTTTGAACTCGAGCCTTCCATTTGATGAAACAACAACACTTCCACTGCGCCATTCGACACTTCTATTCGGTACTCATTTTACACGACTTGGCATCCAATAGAAAATGGAATATTCGATATTCAAAGAAAATACTTCTTTTTTGCCGCGAACAGTTTGGATTTGCGGGGTAAAATTGCGTAAACGGTGCGTAGTTCAAAATTTGCGTTAACACTGCGTCATTAATTACCAGAGTATTTTGTAGAGTAAGTAGAGTATTTTTTTTGGACTTTGACAGCGGAATAGAAAAGACCTCACACACGTCATGCTCGAGCTCTCGATTTCGCCTCTTTTCTCTTCGCGCGCGGCTCTAGCGCGACACCTAAACTTTCGCAAAAATATATCCATATCATATCACCCTCCTCTCTCCAAACCCCTTTTCCCCCATCCCGAAACTCCCCGGATTACGGTTTAGGGCGGAGGTATGAGTAGTGCTACGTAGTGCGTAGTGCTGCGGTCGGTGCAACACTTTCGCGAATTGCACCGCGCCGGCGGCGAGATGAAAAGCCATTCAAGGTTTTTGCTTCGTGCAAAAATGGATGGCCTTTTATTGTTTTTTTGTTATCTTCATCGCTGTTTCGTCACATCACTATCTATTCGTTCATCTTCATCAACGTTCACCTCATGTTCTACACGTTTATCTCAAGCTCGTTCGTCGCTGGTTTATTATTTTCGAAATCCTCGTAGTATTTCGTCGTCATGGCAGAATCATCTTTTTGGGCAGTCTTTAACTGTTATTTTCCTTCTCGCACTTTCATGCCGGGCGTCCACACAACACTTTAGCCTATACGCGCGTCGTAGCTTGATAGGCTTTTCGATAAAATCTGGATTGGTACGCCCGGCATTATGTCACAATGTGTTTGTTCGTCTTCTTCCATGCTAATGATTATACGTGACCCGTCTGGGGCGTTCCGCTTAATCGTGATATAGAATTTCGGCACGCCTTATCGAACCGCAGACGGACGCGTCTCCCCCGCTACCGCTGCTCTGCCTCCGATGTGATGGGTTCACCGCGGCATCCCCACTCACTTGCCCGGGGCAGTGAGTGAAGAAGACTCGGTCCTTCTTCCCTCTCGCAGTCTGGCGAATCCATATCGCAACCTGGCGATTCCCCACCACTCTTTCGCTCGCGGAGCACTGAGTGAAGAGGACGTAGTCCTTCCCTTTCGCAACCTGGCGAATCCATATCGCAACCTGGCGATTCCCCACCACTCTTTCGCTCGCGGAGCACTGAGTGAAGAGGACGTAGTCCTTCCCTTTCGCAACCTGGCGAATCCATATCGCAACCTGGCGATTTTTTTTCCCCACCGCTCACTTGCCCAGGGCAGTGAGTGAAAAGGACTAGGTCCTTCTCCCCTCTCGCACCCTGGCGAATTCATATCGCAACCTGGCGGTATTCTCCCATGCCCATCCCCGCTCGCGGTCGCGGAGCATAGAGTGGAAATGATGCGTCCCCACCTTTCGCAATCTGGTGAATCCTTATCGTAACCCGGCGACTCTCTCGCGTACGGAGGACGAGTGAAGAGGACGTGATTCTTTTCCCGTCTCGCACGCTGGCAAATTCATATTTCAACCTGGCTGTTTTCTCCCACGCTCTCGCTTACAGAACTCCTCCGAAACCAATGTGCTACATACGTGCAGAAAGGTCGGCTCAAAATGCAGACTGCATGCAGAAAAGTCGCCAAAAATGCAGGCTGCACGCAGAGAGGTCATGGCAATCGCGCGAGTTTTGACAGTGCAGGTCAGATGCAGGGTGCATCAAGTACGCTTGCAGCATGCATGTACTCTGCATACAGATGAATCTTTAAAAAGTGCGATTCCAATTGACAAATATGAGGAAACGTCCCTGCATTGGACCTGCAGCTGACCTGCATGGCCGATGCCGCGCCGCGCCGATTTACTCCTATTTTGTTTGTTTGTTGTTATTGTTTATGTTCGTTCGTTGTTATTTATTGTTATGTTACATTACGCGTATACTATTATTCTCTTTCATACCAACACAAGTTGTGTGGAGCTTCTGCTTCTTTGCCGGCTAAAATCGAGTTAGTCAGTTTCGAAATGTTGTTCGCATATGTAGTTTATGATCGTATTCATTCTGAATTGAGTTCGATTTGTACTTCATTGTTTGCTTGTGGGTCGCCATGGTCTTGACCCACACAGCGGTCTGAAACTACATTTTTCATTGTCGCGCTAGGGTGGTGATGAAATATGGTTTTCTGATTGACCAAGTTATCGCTTGTGTATTGTGATCGAGTTCAGAGTTTGTGCCGCCATGCCGGACCGGCGCTCGCGCGCTGCGTCGTCTTCGGGAACTGAGGGCCACGAACGGGCAGCGGTCAGCCAGCGTTGGTGAACTGCGAGGAAGCGATCATGTACCTCCGCTCCTCTGCAAACTGCAACGAAACTACGACAACAGGTGGGAGATTGATGTTTTATGAGTATTGATGATGTACATCGTGTGTAGGTGGCGGAGTGGACGAGGCGGGCCGGACGAGGGACCGGAAGATCACGCTCACCATCTCGGACTGATGTCGCAGAAGGTGAACGTGGTGTTGCCCGAGAAGGCGAGAAGGCGAAGTGGCATCTCAAGTCGAACGTGATCCGCTACAAGGAGGAGGAGATTGCGGGAGGTGAGTATGTGTGCAGGGAGATGTGAGAATGGAACCGAGTCCTTACAGGCGAAGACGAATGGGAAGTGAGGTGGAGGCGCTGGGCAGGGACGTGGTGCTAACTGTCCAGACGAGGAAGAAGGCGACCGATGAGGATGAGGACGAAGAAGAAGCAGAAGCAAAAGGAGCTGACCGTGCAATGTACGCGGTCGTGTCACCCCACCGCGTACATTCAAGCCCTCGCTTCACTCTCAAGAGCAAATCCACGTACTCCCAAGTGTCGAATGAGTTTGTGTAATGTGCATATCAATAAAGTATTATAACTGTGTCATGGAGTCGATGTAGAATGTATATGGTTATGAATGGGATAATCGATTGAGGGGATCGCGCAGCTGAAAAGGGGAGAAATGCAGCATGCTTGCAGGCTGCGTGCAGGCCCGATGCAGAGAAGAGTGCAGTCTGTTTTCATGCGCATTGCAGACTGCGCTCCGCTCTGCATTGCAGTATCATTTTGATCTGCATGCATGTAGCACATTGGTTTCGGAGTCTGCGTGATTAGAACGCGGCCCCGTTCTCTGTTTATCACAACGATTACCCGCGGCCCGCTTTCTTGCTCGAGAAGCGCGGAGTGTAGTAGCGAAAAAGACGCAGGGTCTCCCCCACCGCATCTTGGTGACCTCTCCTCTCACTCGCGAAACATTCGGTGGAGAATGCTCCGTCCTTCCTTTCTTCGCGCATCCGCGATTTCTCTCATTCGTTTCCCTTTGCGAAGAGTATGCGGCCCTATCCCGTTTATCGGAGTACGTATGTACGTAGCGGTTTTTTTTCTCACTGAATCGCGAAGCCCTTTCTCGGGCAAGAGCGCATCGGCATATGCTCACGTGTTCATTTATTTACGGCGGGACGCAGAACAGCGAGCAAACGGGCGCAGTTTTCCCTCAATGTCCTCCGTTATGCTTTTCGGGTATCCGAAGAAGAAGAAAAAAAAACGAAATTCACTCCTTCACCTTCTATATCGGGAAAATACAAGTGGCCCCGTAACGGAGTTTTTTTTTTGTGGCGCGAACGATCTGGGAAGTGGTATGTGGTTTGTAAGGTTTCTCCCTCATCCCATCGTCGCCGTTGCTGAGACCTTGCCGGTCATAAGTGAACAAGATAACGTCAACGCTTTCTCGTGACTCGGTTCTTGTTTCGGCATCCCTCGCGAGAAGAGCCTCACTCTCCGTTTCGCACCTGTTTACCTGTTTTGCACTATTGACCTGTTATTATAGTGCAGCTCCTATCCTTCCCTTACGGATGTGGAGCAATTATCTCGCATTGGTGATGCATGAATCACCACATCTTCAGTTTTGCCTCAATTCGGCCGACCGGCACAAACATGTCTGCCGGATTGCGACCCGACCGCGACCACGCTCACAGTTCTGTTTGAAACGTCGCGGCAAAACGCTGTTCCGATTTCGATATGACTTTCACTTTTTGTAGCTTATCGGTGAAGATTTTTCGATATAGATCGGTGGTAACGGCTCACACGTGCGCGTAGCTCTCGTCATATTTTCGGAGATCTTTTCTGCTTTTTCCGTCTCTAGTATTCGCGTGCAGCATATACTTATTCTGCAGTTCATCCCACGCTCATGCTCTCGCGAACTTAATGTACCTGACATATACAGGCTGCATCGTCTTTTCCTTCCCTTTCCATCCCATGATCCCATCCTATCACTTGTCTGGTCAGTACAATGCGCGAGTGGGCTATACAGTGTATATCCGGTATGCTACTCTCGCTGATCGATTCACAAGGGCAAATTGCAGCCAGTGACGGTCATCACATCCATTATGTCGTGTTACGGCGGAACCCCGTCAGTCTTATGACGAATCACACACGCGTTCATTGTCATTTTGTCGACACAACTGTTCGCTTTTCCCCGCTCTCGTGCGTATCGTATGAAGCATTTGGTTTCGATATGACGCTAACTTTATCAGACCCGTGTACCGTCTACCGTCTCATATTATCTTTTTAACGGCACCCCGGCAAAGTCACCGTGTCCTTCGGTTTATCCCACTCAACACTCAACCTGTTTCGCTACCCTGTTCTGCTGTTTAATGTTGTTTCATTGTGAAACGCGCCGAGTGATACATGCTCTCCGCAATTGGAACGTTTGTAGCGAATATCCACTATCGCTTTACAGCGCTCCGATCTGCCGCCCCGATCTGCCCGATGTATCGTCTCATATGCGGAAATGGAGTCAGCAGCGGGAGGGAATACAAGGTTGGTGTGTGACCCCTTCCCACATGAGGCCCTCTCTGATTGCGAGGTAGAGCACACATCTCCCTTTGCATGTTTCAAGCATAAACCGGTCCCTACTTATGCCGGAGTCTTAAGCGATTTATGTCGTAGAGTAACGGAGACATAATACGGTTTAGGGCGGAGGTATGAGTAGTGCTACGTAGTGCGTAGTGCTGCGGTCGGTGCAACACTTTCGCGAATTGCACCGCGCCGGCGGCGAGATGAAAAGCCATTCAAGGTTTTTGCTTTCCCTCCCTCCCATCCCTGAAGACGGTTATTCCCGCCCGCCCTCCAAGTGAGCGCGATCCTCGCCGAGGATAGCGAGTAACTCGATTAGACAGTTCAACGACATACCCTGTTTTGTGTTCTGATCCAAAGATGCTCGAGTTCCGCATGTTTGTAAGATTAAAACCTAGGGCAGAACAGTATTCTTCATATTGCTACTAGCTGTACTGTCACGCGTTGTGTCCTTTTTTCCGGCTACTCTACTCAGGAACGCGAGTAATGGCCACTCAGTTTTTCAATACATTGCTCGCGTATACATCCGATTTCGCAAAGATGTTGTACTAGCCATGGCAAGTGTGAGTACGTACCTACTGTTCTGGTCCCCTTTCTCTCGCCCCGCACGTATTGTGCGGAGGAAGCGGAACTCCGTGACCGCGCACCCTAGCGCGGCAGCTCTATGTGCTCAATTTGTTAATCACTGAGCTCCCTATGAGTTTTTGTCTACTCTTGTAGATCAGTCATTCGGCGCTTCGTTTGAATAACTAGATCAGTAATTGAACTACACTGTTGCGCTCAGTAAAACACCGACATAGTTATCTTTTAGCTCCCCTTCAAGCAAGCGGCCCTTTTCCGAGGGAAGCTAATGATCTATTTACAGGTACGGTAAGATGGAGGTGCCAGCGATTCGTAAACGTCCGCGGGACGAGCTCGGAGGAGACAAACTCGCGGCGACAGTCGGACTTGCCGCTCTCTTCCCCGAAGAAAAGGATGCGGCACCCTCGACAAGCTCCCCTCCACTGTCCCCATAGAGAAGAGCCGCCGTTGAGAGAGAGAGCCCCTTTTCGCCCCATCGAACATTGGCCCACGTTGACGAACCGTGTCCTATCAGTTGCTCGCGCAATGATTGTATATTCGTGGGCCTCAAAGGCCATCCGCATAAGCATAAACCGGTTTCAAGCATAAACCGGTCCCTACTTATGCCGGAGTCTTAAGCGATTTATGTCGTAGAGTAACGGAGACATAACATTTATTTCCTTATTCAAAAACCCTAAAACCTCAAACCAGCCCCCAACGTGCTACCGCTTACAAGGCCCACATCTGGATCCACAAAGGCCCAAAATTGGGCCTTTAGAAAATCGTGAATAACTCGGTCAGTTTTTGAGCTAGAGCTTTCTAGTTTAGTGCAATAGATTCCTCGCAAAACCAGAATTTTAACGGTATACTGATGTGGGTGTTACTATGAAACGTATCGCACAGTGCTCGGAAAAGTACCCCGCAAATCCATTTTTGTCTCCGATATTTTTGCAGAAACAACTTTTTCGTATACTATTCGCGGCATTCGCTATCCAAAAATACACAGTTTGTCATATGCTTACTCACATCTTTACTCAGAACACTCCATCAAAAGTCTCATTCGGCCGGGCGCTGATTGGCCGGCGCGCGCCGAAACCCCGCCCCAGACCTCGAACCGCCAAGGCCCACTTTTGGGCCTTCAAAGTTGGAGGTTCGAGCAAAGTCCCGCGATTGGATTTTTGCTCGAACAGTTTCTTCTGCTCGCCTCACCTCAAAGTAGCAAGTTTGAGGTAATTTCAAATATTTTTTAATTCATGTATACTCCCTCCCCCTCACCCTCTCTCTCTCTCTTTCGTTTACTTTCACGTTTCCGCAGCGGTCTCGGCGACTATGTATTCTCATTGCTCCATGAGAGACAGTTGCCTTGTCTAATTATTCTTCTGATTCATTCAACATCAAGAAAACATGCAATTCACACCATTTATTACTAAAAATCATACCAAATACCGCTACAAACACTTCTCGAAAGCCAGAGACTCACTTACACATCACAAATCTACAAATAAGCTACACAATATAAAATACAGTATCATAACCCGCAACACCCGATACAGTAACCCGACATCGTCTCAAAAAAACACGAGGTCGTCTCACAGGATACAGAGTAATGCTGGTATTGGAGATGGTAGCTAGACTACGCATCAAATTCAATCAATAATCAGTCAATCAGTACTTCTTCAAAACGCATACGAGGTTCGAGTATAGGGGAAGACCGAATGGAACCGGTCAAAGCGGCTCATAAGCTATTCACAAAGGGACAAAGGGGGTTGCTTGTTACACTCTCACTACTCCCTGGGAGCGAGGAACTTGGCTGCTATGCGCTGTTTCCTCGGGTGGGCGGACGTGGCGGCTGCTTGCGAGGCGACTGCTCCTCCCGCCTGCTCCGTCTGCTCCGTCTTCTGCTCCTCTCCTCCCTTCGTCTGACTCACCACCACCTTCCGTCCGCCCCTCCCCGCAGGGTGGTGCGACTTGCGAGTGCGCGTCACCTGGAAAGAGTCAACTCTAGCGATGATCAATGGGACAGTCCATTGGTCACTGTTCACCTCACTCAACCAATCTTAGGATCGAAACATAAAACATACAACATCCCTTTCCCTCCCTCCACCCACCGTACTAGGCCTGAGATCGGTGACAGTGACCTTCTCGGCTCCGTACTGCCTCTCCTGGTCGGGCACCGGACCACTGCTGCGGCTGCTGCCAAAGAAGTGGCCGCGTCCCGGCGGCGCGCCTACACCACCTACAACATACACGTACCACACTCTGCCCAGACAATCACACACACACACAAAAACACTACTCGACATGTGATAGTAAAGTGTGTCTCGCCCCAACACTCACCCCTCCCTCCCCTCTGTCCTCTTCCCCTCCACATGTGCGGCTGCAGCATGGGTCGTCCCGTGTTAGGGTGGAAGATGGGAGGGGGCAGTGGCTGGCAACCCGCAGCCAGCATAGCCGGGTGGATGGGAAGGACGCCCGGCGGAGGCAGACCCGCAGCCATCATCATAGCTATCTGCTGCTGCACCATCGCCGGAGGAGGAAGCATCGTCTGGAATGGACGGGATGGTGACGTCAGCTGTGACGTCACTCACCGGCTGCGGCACTCCCATCGGCATGCCAGGCAGGATCTGTTGACGGGGAGACGGCTGGGGAGAGATCTGGAATAGACTCTCTCTCTCCCCCCCCCCTCGCCCCACCTGCATGGGAGCCACCTGCGTCTGCACCAGCACCTCTGTCGGCGGCTCCACCCTCTGCTGTTTCTCCTGCAGGGGCGACTTGCGAGTGGGCGGAGGCGGTGCCTTGATCGAATCGAACAGCATCTGCAGCTGGTCCAGCTGCTCCTTCTCCTTCTCCAACTTCTCCATCCTCGGAGACTTCTCCTTCCTGCCCTGCTCCTTCTCCTTCTTCTTCTTCGGCGTCTGCTCCTTCTTCCTGGGAGTCACCTTCTCATGTTCCTTCGAGGCCTCCGCAGCCCTGCCCAAACCGAGTAGACTGTTCAGGTGAGCAGTCATGTCGCGCTGAAACGAGAACAGTAAACAACAACAACAACAACAACAACTCGCCTTCTGATCATCGTCTCCCTTGTGCGGACCGGCGTGTCCGTTGCCCTTTGCAGGCTTCTTGGGGGTTTCCTTCTTGTGCTCCTTCTTGCCTCCTTCTCCTCCTCCCTGTTTCTTCTCCTGCTGTTTCTGCATCAACTGCAGCACAGCAGGCGGGGCACCGTACTGCACGCGAGGGCTCTTCGAGTCGTTCTATACCCAATCAATCAACAATCATTGAACAAAAGTATATTTGTTCATTGTTTACATGCCTGACCTTGCATCCGGCTTCACGTTTTCGGTTGCGGAACATATGATCGGGAGATTAACACCATCTACCATCACTACAACAATACAATATCATCGACTCGCCTTGCCTCCGTTCCTCGGTCTGTCTGCCATGGTCGAGTAGGCGGCCTGCTGCATCTGCTGATCCCGATCCCGTCCCGCACCCATGCGAGTCTGCAAATCACCCAACTGTAATACTACTACTACTACTGTAATACTATATACTGTATATACCGTCATGATGTACGTTTCACATGTGCTCCAAAATGTGGTAAGTGCTATCGTCACACAAGCGCAATGACTCATACGTCTGTGTAGTGAATATCGCTACTCACGCGTGCAATGCTTGTCGTAATAATATGCTTTCAGTCACCACTCACCTGCCAACACATCCACTACCCTTATCGCAGCGATCCGCCGATGCTACTAGCCATAGATTGTTAAACTAAATCCATTTGTTCAACTAAATACGCAACCAGTTAGACATTGAGCGAATCGAAGTCGAGATACGAGGGTTAGAATCTCCTCCCCAACGCCTCACGCTCCCTTCTCGTCATTTGCAAATCTCGTCGTGCTAACGGTGATACGTCCCGGTCAACACGCACAGCTTCACAGCATCCACTACACCCACCATCACTCGTTCGACTCTCCGCCCCCCAACCCACCTGCTCCCTCCTCGCCCCTCCTCCTCTTCCCCCTCCTCCCGACTGCGCCTTCCTGCCCTTCCTCTCCCGACCGTATGTCATATTCACGAGAGACGCCACCGGCACAGTGAAGCCAGACGCAATCTCCGATCTGGCAACAGGTAAAAGTAGAGATAGCTATCGATTCTAGAGACTTATGAGTACTTCGCGGACTATCAAAGCAAGACTATGCCACGACGCAAAGGTATGGTGCAAGGTAGTAAAGGTAAGAATATAAGATACCGGATCTTGAATCCGCCGGGGAACTCTCTGTCAAAGATGACGTCAATCTTGTCGCCCGCGATTCCCACGACCACTCCCTGCAGACCGAACGGAACAGAAGTGCCCTGGAAAAATGCTACATTTATTGAAAAGGGAAAATGATGTTTTCACTTTTCTTTCTCTCTCTCTCTCTCTCTCTCTTTCTCTCTCTCTCTCTCTCTCTGTCTCTCTCTCCTCTTCCCCTCACCTGGACACAGTTGGTGACGCGGTCGAACAGTTGGAAGTCGGCCTCGGCGTCCGGACGCACTTTGCCGTCGTGCAACTCCGCCTAAGAGGAGACGTCTACTCTCTATCTCCCTCCTCTCTCGCCCTCTCTCTCCCTCTATATCTCCCTCATTTACTATCTCTCTATCTTCACCTATCTCCCTCATTTACTATCTTCACCTATCTCTCTCATTTCCTATCTCTATCTCTTTCTATCTCTTTCTATCTCTTTCTCTCTCTTTATTTCTCTCTCTTCCCCTATCTTTCTCATTTCCTATCTCTATCTCTTTCTATCTCTCTCTCTCGCTCTCTCTCTCCCCTCTCTCTCCCTCTACACCCACCCTGTACAGTTTGGCCGGGTTGACCGAGCTTCTCTTAGCCTGCATCGTACGCGGCGTATTCGCCAGAATCTTCTCGTACGCCGCTGGAAATCACACACGAATAAGTTTCAATCCGATACTAAGATACTATACTGTCCTCATTTCTTCAATTATACTCAATTTTCGATTCTCCCGCAGAAATGCACATCATCCACAACAAAGCTCACCCAAAACTTGGACGACAGTAGTTAGTGAGATAACCTCTGGCGTTTCTCCCAACACCCACCAATGGCGCTGCTACCAAGGGCAGGAGGCTACTCTCTTTCTCTCTCTCTCTCTCTCCCTCCCCCCTCCCTCCCTCCTCTCTCTCTCTCTCTCCCATCACCCACCAAATGGCGCTGCTACCAAGGGCAGGAGGCTACTCTCTCTCTCTCTCTCTCTCTCTCTCTCTCTCTCCCATCACCCACCAATGGCGCTGCTACCAAGAGCAGAAGGCTACTCTCTCTCTCTCTCTCTCTCTCTCTCTCTCTCTCTCTCTCCCACTACCCACCAATGGCGCTGCTACCAAGGGCAGGAGGCTACTCTCTCTCTCTCTCCCTCCCTCCTCTTTCTCTCTCTCTCTCTCTCTCTCTCTCTCTCTCTTCCATCACCCACCAATGGCGCTGCTATCCGCGTAGACACTTCCTCCAGGCAGTTTCTCCCCGGATACAGTAGGCAGACCAGACAGCCACTCCTTCAACTCGGATAGACGCTCCTGCAAGCGAGACGATGTGACACACTGTTTGACCGACTGTCTGTCACTTAATACCGTGACCGTGTGACAGACACAACGTATCATTGTATTCACTTCCAGTATCAAAGACAGATAATCAAAAATCAAATCAAATGTTTATTCGGAATCGCAAATATGATTATGATACGTACAAAACGAAATCACTCATAAGAACTTAAGATGGTATTATAGATTTTTTGCGCCGAATGGAAGGTGCAGGTTCACTAATCGGGCTCTTGCATTTCCATCCATAGAGGGCCTTCGTCTTGCGGACCATACCATTGAACCAATATTGACGTAGATGTTGATAATCGATCGATATCCATCGATAATCCAAAAGCGCGGCAACTCCAGTAACAAACTGACTGCTAGGAACGATATCCACTCCACATAGTGCCAATAGTGATCCAATCCTCGAGCTAGCGTTGCTGACTTCCATATTGGGCTACTCCGCGCGGGCCCAGCGTTTCTCACGGAAGATTCCAGAACAAACGGCGGCGACGACCGGTGGTGCGAGAAATGCATCCAACCGGCCGCCGTGACGAAAAGAAATGGAATGGAAAGACAGATGTGACAGGTTATATCAATGGAGAAGTCAGACACAAATATATGTTTCACCGTGTCCGCCACACAAATTGTCAACCGATAGAAAAGTAATAGAATCTTGCCACGAGGTTAACCTATAATCCAAGCCACAATCTCTCTCTCTCTCTCTTCTCTCTCTCTCTCTCCACCTTCATCTTCTTGGGATTGGGCCATATCTCGCACGCGTAGTACACGTCTTCGCCGCTGTTGGCCCGGTCAAAGTAGTTGAACAGCTCGCGGAATCTGGAGAGAATAAGATCATAGAACATTTGAAACTGATTCCAGTTACAACCCATCACCCTCGTTGTTTGCGATTTCAATCAACCATTTGACCGATTGGAATCAATTGATCTGACTTCCCTCCTTCCCCCCCCCCCACTCACTTGTTGTTGTATTCCGTGATGAGCTGCACACACAGCATACTGTACTCCCAGTACCCGTCCGGCATACGGCGAGTGTAATCCGCCACCTAGACATTATTTATAATAGCCACACGATCATAAACAAATAAAAAAAACTATCTTATAACACCCAAATTTAACAAATTCAACATCCACTTCCCTTCTCCCTTCCACCCAACTTCTCTCAAACTTTGAGTACATGTCTGTCTGACACTTCCCTGCCCACACATCTCCTCTCACCCCTCACCTCCAGGTTCATATTGACCTTTCTAATGTCTTCCTCTTTTCCCTTTCTTCCACCCCTCCCCCCCTCACCTCCAGATTCCTCTTTGTGAGTTTGAGTGCGAGTCCGACGTTGATCGACTCGAGGTACGAGGGCACGGCGTTCGTCCGCTCCTTATCAGACAGGAACATCGAGCCAGTGATGCGAGAGATCAGCTTGCGACCGACTGCAACGCATACTAATACCAATGCAATCCCCTAACCACCACGGAATCTGCAAACTGCAACCTTCTGATCGCTTACCTACTCCACAAATCAAATCAAAATCAAAAATTTTATCCAGGATCTCTATACACATTCCAATGGTTTGGTTCGCTATGGAGCTGGTCCCGTGAGCATAATCCGCTTCCATTCGTCGCAGTCGTCTCTTCTTGCTAGTCTCGTCCAGGTCTCCCCGCTCAGTCCTTGTCGCTCCATCATCTCCTCCAAGTCGTCGCTCCACTTCACGTACGGCGCTCCCACTCTCCTCTTCTGTCCAAACGGTCTCCATTCAGTTACTCGGCGCGACCATCGGTTGTTGAAGTTGGCCACCTTCCTCGCCCAGCTCGCCTTCCTCCTCCAAGCAATCTCCATCACGTCCTTCATTCCCGTCAGTCCTCGTACAGTCGTATTCCTCATCCTGTCGCGCAGGCTCACATTCAACATCGCTCGCTCCATTCTTCGCTGCATCCGCCGCAGTCCCTCCTTCTGTTCCTCTGTCAACGCCCACGCCTCGCTTCCGTAGAGGACTCCCGGCAGTACGCACGTATACATCACTGCTAGTTTTCTCTTCATCGGCGCTCTCCTATGCGTCAGAAACCGTCGATGCTTGTTGAAGGCTCCCCATGCGCAGCCCATTCGTCTCCCCACTTCTGTCACGTCCTTGTCCTTGCTTATATCGACTCCCAGGTACTTGAACGACCTGACCGTCTCCAGTGGCACTCCTCGAAGGGTGATCGTTCGGTTGGATCCTAGCGTTAGCACCTTTGTCTTCTTATGGCTGATCCGCAGCCCGTATTGTTCACTTTCTCCACTCAGCTCGTTCAACATTGTCTGTGCTGTCTCCTTACTCCGCGCACATAGCACCACATCATCTGCATACCGTAGATGATTTAGGTACTCTCCATCAATCTTCACTCCTTTGTCCTCCCAATTCATCTTCCTCAAAATTTGTTCAAGAACTGCATTAAACAAGCACGGACTGAGAACGCAGCCCTGCCTCACTCCTCTCTTCACATTCACTTCGGCTCGCCCAGAGTTGACCTTGATTTCGTTCTTCGCATTCGAGTACACCTCTTCTAGTAGATTAATGACGTATCCTGGCACTCCTTGTCGATGGATCGTATTCCAGAGGCCATTCCAAATCACACTATCGTAGGCTTTCTCAAAATCCAAGAAGATGAGAACGAGGTCGTACTTGTAGGTGTAGCACTTCCAGATCAGCTCCTTGAGAGTGTGTACGTGCTCTATCGTCGAGTAGTTCTTTCTGAATCCCGCCTGCTCCTTTCCTTGTTCTGCATCCAGTATCGGCTCCATTCTCCCCAGTAGCACCCGCGTCAGCAGCTTATACAGCGACGGCAGCACGGCGATAGGTCGGAAGTTGGAGAGGTCGCTCAGATCCCCGCTTTTCGGGATCAGAGTAGTAATAGAATCGGCAAACATCGGCGGTGGCCGCCCTTCCTCCAGGATCTTATTGAAGAGGCGCACGATCGAATCTAGCACTTGGTCTCCGGCGGCCTGCAGCATCATGGTCGATATCCGATCGATACCAGGGGCAGTTCGTCTTCTCATTCTGGCAAGGTGGTGTCGCACTTCAGAGTGTAGAACAAGTGGCGGTGGCTCCGCAGGCGGCCTCGGCTCCAGCGCCACCGAGGTCGGGTTGGTGAAGAGCAGCGTGAAGTACTCGCTGATTCGAGCCTCGAGTTCTTGTTGCGTGCGTGTAAGACTGCCGTCGTTATTTTTGATCTTCCACATGACCGGAGCAAGTACCGGTTCGAATATCTGCTTGGCGGAGAGTGTCTTCTTGTAGAGCAGGAACTGCTTCTTGTCGATGTCGTTCTGCAGGGACAGCCTCAGTGCCTTGTTGGTGATGACCAAATCGAGTCGGGAACGCGCGTCTGCTCGGCCGAGGAGTTCTCTTCTTTCATTGAACAGCTCCATTGTCCTTGGCGATCGCCAGTCCTCCTTAGGCTCCAGTCTCGTCGCCACCTTATGCGCCCTCTCCAGCGTCTTCTGTAGTTCGTCGTACATATCTCCAGCGGTTCCGTTCATATTTGCATCTAGGCTTGTCTCCACTCCAGTTCTATATATCGACCAGTCCGTCTTCCTGTTCATCTTCGTTTTGATGGCCGTGTCTCGGAACGCATTGAGTCGTATCGTCATTCTTATTGCTCGGTGGTCAGACATGGCGGCGAACTTGTTGATTGTCACCACGTTTTTGATGTATCTCGTTGACCGCACGAAGAACAGATCGTACTCTTTGAATCCTCCTGATGGGCATCTCCACGTCCACTTCCTTCCGGCTCGATGTTTGAAGAAGCTATTGGCAAGCTTCCACCCATTTGAATTGCAATAGTCGAGCAGCATTTCTCCCCTTTCATTTCTCTCCCCGTAGCCGAAGTGTCCGATGGCGGCGTCGTCAGGGTGCAGTCTCTTGCCAAGCTGGCCGTTGAAGTCTCCAGTCCAGATAGTGCACGTCTTCATCTTCTTGTAGCGTGGATCGAGTCGTCGGGTCTCGCAGGTGCGAGTTGAGATTCGCCGCACGTCGTCCAGTATCTTGTTGTAGTCTCCACACTCCACCAATTCCATGGCACGCGCAAGGCTGTTTCTCGCCCTCCCCCTCACCTCCGCACCGCCTTCCATGTCACCTATTCACTGTTCCACCTCCCTCCCCCCCCTCACCTCCGCACCGCCTGCTCGCCTCATGTGCCCCCATCCACGGCAGTGCGTAGCTGGACAGCTGTTGGCGGAACGCGCGAAGCTCCGGCTGGGAGGAGATGGCTACCTGCACAGTCGCGCGGGCTGCAACACACATGTAACGTATCATCTCTTCCCTAGTAATTGGCTCATACTATAAAAAAGTGCTTTCCCCTACTCGCATCTTCCCACGTGAGCCTTTCACCATTCCAGAGTTTCATATCCTTCTCCTTCTCCCCATATCCACTCACTTCCCTTGTCGTCCGTCTTGATGTCTTGGACGAGTGCCGGGTGGCCGAAGCCGTCCCACGTGTGCTCCATCACAAACACCTGCAACAAGTATACTGTATCACACAAGTATACTGTATCACACAAGTATACTGTATGACATACGCAGTGTTTACGTTTACAACAACATACTAAACCATCTTAATTCTTCTTTCTACAAAACGCCAAAGACAAAAGTTAAAGAAAACGCAAGTAAACATATTCAAAACCCAACAACTACATGTTTCATCCATAAATTGAAGTTCTCTCCGTAACCTACTCAATAATTCAAGGCAGGTCTGAAATAGAAATACAAAAAGTACACAAAAACGATGTCCACTGGACATACCACCGTAATCCGTTCAACCTCTGATTGTATAACTATAATAAAGAACCCCTCACCTTGCAGTTGATGGGATAGGCCTGTTCGACCGTCAGCTCGTCCATGCGTCGGCCTTGCTCGATCGAGACACCCTGAAAAACGCAGATAATCAATGAGCTAAGTTTGTTTATCAGCAAATTCAAGTTATACAATCGTTCTAAATCACAAGTTGCTATCGCGGCGGTAGCGCATCGCGGTGGTAGCGCATCGCGGCGGTAGCGCATCGCGGTGGTAGCGCATCGCGGTGGTAGCGCATCGCGGTGGTAGCGCATCGCGGTGGTAGCGCATCGCGGTGGTAGCGCATCGCGGTGGTAGCGCATCGCGGCGGTAGCGCATCGCGGTGGTAGCGCATCGCGGTGGTAGCGCATCGCGGTGGTAGCGCATCGCGGTGGTAGCGCATCGCGGTGGTAGCGCATCGCGGTGGTAGCGCATCGCGGCGGTAGCGCATCGCGGTGGTAGCGCATCGCGGCGGTAGCGCATCGCGGTGGTAGCGCATCGCGGTGGTAGCGCATCGCGGTGGTAGCGCATCGCGGTGGTAGCGCATCGCGGTGGTAGCGCATCGCGGCGGTAGCGCATCGCGGTGGTAGCGCATCGCGGCGGTAGCGCATCGCGGTGGTAGCGCATCGCGGCGGTAGCGCATCGCGGTGGTAGCGCAGTGGATGTGTGCGCGGCTCTCAATCGAAAGGTGGGTTCGATGCCGCCCGTGGGCCGAAAGAAGTTCCGCTACCGTGGTGGGTTGGCGACCACCCTGACACGTTGTCAGCCGATAGCCAGAAGACACATCGTCATCGTGGATTCTCATTGCTGGTTTACTGGAACCATTCTACTGCAACTTCTACCCGTTCATTGTCATTGTTCACAGGAATTTCATGTGTGGCGCATCACTTGTGTTGTAATAAATTTATTTATTTCCCATGTTTGTTTATGACCAGCTGTGACTTTTAACTTTCAAAAAAAATGATTCGAAATATCTAAATCAATGAGCTATTGATTAATCCTAAACCAGCAGGTCTCACATTAAACGCACATAAAATCTCATGAAAATACACTTCTCCATTCACTCAATGTAACAGAAAAGACAATGAACTCATCAATTTGCATACCACCGACAACCAATGTGCACTACATTCATTCAGTCAAAAAAGGAGATTCATCTGACAATCATTTTATTCCGCTTTTCCTCAACGTACCCCCTCCCTCCCTCTCCTCTCTCCCTCCCTCTTTCTCCCTCCCCGTCTCTCTTTCTCCCTCCCCCTCTCCCTCCCTCCCTCCACCCACCCTGACTAGGAGATCTAGCAGCACCGGCACCGCCTGCTCCTCGCCCGCCCACTGCTTGCACGGCTTCAACACTCCATCCACCACCTGCAATACAACATTTGTAACAACTGATGAAAACGGTCATATATTTTCGAAACTGCTTTCGAAACGCGACCAAGCAATGTGCTAAGACCTATCTAATACCTAAATTACGTTTCTATTCATTGACTCTCACTGCGCGGACATGACAATCACAATCACAACATTGTGAAGGGAAGAATACAGTACCTCAATAACACAATGTTGGTTGGCTAAGGAGTCACCTCCCTACACACCTCATACGTGACTCCGAGTAGTCGTCGCACCCATACGAGCACGCGGGAAGAGGCCGAGATGGCGTAGCGAGAGAGCTGCCTGCAAGGGAGAAGGGAGGATGGAGGTGGAGATCATAACATTCAGAACTATGAGGAAAGCTTTCTGAAAGGGACCAAAAGAGTGTGAAGCGAGTATCATAAAAGTAAAACAGTCGAAACTGAATGGAAAGTTGACTGTAAGGGAGAACCAATCTGAGATGCAGAATGGAGCGATGGAGATTTCGTATCATAGATAATAGGTAGAGGTGGAGTAGCATTCAGTCATACCATTTCCAAAGACAAAATACGTTTCTTACTAGAAACTAGAACCAATGTTAAGACGAAATCCTTAATACCGCGAGAATCGGATCAGCTTCAGAGCAAAACTTCCAAAAACATTTGCCCATGAACAATACGCGCCACCCAGTGCCTACCCACCCACACCATTTCGATCACATAATCACAATAGCTCCGAAACCTCACTCACTTATCCTTGGCGTCGATAAACGTCTTGTTGAACACGTCGCGCTCATCGTCATCCAGCGGCACACACTCCACCTCAACAGGGGACTCTCTCTCTCTCTCTCCTCTCTCTCTCTCTCTCTCCCCTCTCTCTCTCTCTCTCTTTCTCCTCTCTCTCTCTCTCCCCCCCTCTCTCTCTCTCTCTCTCCCCCCCCCCCTCTCTCTCTCTCTCCCTCTCTCTCTCCCTCCCTCCCTCTCCCTCCCTCCCTCCCTCTCCCCTCTCTCTCTCCCTCCCTCTCTCTCCCTCCACTCACCCCTCCGTCGCCCCTCCTCTGCCACTTGTACTCCTTGTTCCACATCTCGTGTACCCGTGCCTGCTTGAGGATCGGCCAGTCCACGCACGCCTCCTCCCCCAGGATATCCGCTGCCACGTCGTACAGCTCCTGCGGGACATACATGCTTTTTACACCATACATTTGCCACACACCGACCTATACAAGATGAGTAGAGCACATCTCCCAACTCTCTATACTCTCCTTTTCCTCCTCTCCCTCCTCCCTCTCACCTTCCTGTACTCGGTCCTCTCCCCGATCGTCAGCTGCATCGACGGCTTGCGACTGTTCATGTGGAACACCTTCACGCCCACTTCCTGAAATCAGCGAAACATAGATACAGTATGCCTTACAGTACTCGAGAGAACTGTATTCCTACTGACACTAGCACTACTCAACCGCCACTTTTGCACTGCTACAATTCTAGGTTTCTAGGATGGTCACTTCCTTCTACAGTATCCCCACATCTACAGTACCCCTCACCCCTCCTACCGTACCTTCATCTCGGCCGTGTACGGTAGATGTTTCATGGTGGGGAAGCCGGGGAAGAACACATCGAGCTTCACGTTCGGCAGCAGACCGTGCACCACCTGCACGGACATCTCTCTCTCTCTCTCTCTCTCTCTCTCTCTCTGTCTCTCTCTCTCTCTCTCTCCCTCTCTCCCTCTCTCTCTCTCTCCCTCTCTTTCTCTCTTTCTCTCTCTCTCCCCCCACCCACCTGCTCCTTCTTCAGTCGGAACTCGTTCATGTCGACAAAGTCGACTCTGCAATCCAGTAATCACCATGTCTATGCCGTCTAACAACCCCCTCCCCCACCCATATCTCCTCTCCCTTCTCCATTCCCCCACCTGGCCCACTGTCCCTCCTGCTTCGTCTCGTCCCTCGTCACCAGAACGTGCGGCCCGTGCGAGTTGCGCGCGCGCTCGTCCGCCGACAGACGCGGCTCCTTCAAACGAGAGGTGTACGGGATAATAACACGAGGTTGACATAATCAATAATGATATGAGATTAATAAATTCGACGCTTCCTTCGTGGCGAGGTACAAACTTGGCACCAGTTTCCAATGGGAATTTAGATACAAGCTTGGTCTCGCCACGGACCTATAGACTTCTGTAGAAATCGTTTTGTGGGACATCAGCTGGTCATTTCATTTTTTTTCATTGAGTACTCCTCTCCTTTAATAATATATATTAGTATGATTATGATTATTACTGATCATAATTGATATATTGTATAATAATAGACAACGCTCATTCCTGTCAACCTCTATCAAAAAGAACATCGTGAATACGTATCACTCAAAGCCCTTCAAAGACTGCACATGTCTAAAAGCAATGTGATCTCTCACTCTATTTGTGTTTCAATCACCCCTCACCTTCTCGGCAATCGCTTCCAGCAGTCTCTTCTCGTCAATGAACGGGATCAGAACGACCGCCTCCCACTCGGCCTGAAATCGAGACATGCAAACTGGACACTGGACAACAAACAACAACAACAACAACAACAACAACAACAACAACAACAACAACGACAAACAAACAAACAACCCACCTTCTTGCCGTTGAGGTCCGTCTCAAAGTCGGTGGGATAAAAGTCGGCAATCGGTGAATCCGCATTGCACATCAGCTCCTAATATGTTTTTTTTTTAATTAAACGCTATCATAGAGTCATTACATCGAGAAAATTAACCTCCACACTAATAACCGACGAAGCATACATTTCACAGAGTGAAAAGCTATTTCAACCACATCCACGAGTGATCTTCTCTACCCAAATACAACGCAAAATTAAGTAGATGAAACATCTCACTCACTTCAACAGCAATAGAAACCAATAGTACGCAAGAATTAAACACATTGAAATAATGAACAACTTGAACAACCATCGAAACTTATTTTCGACAAGAATAAATACAAGTCCGATTCAAATCAAATTCAATTCATAGATCTACATAGTACTCTACTGGCAGCCCCTCCAATGTCATTGTTCACAGGCATTTTCATGTGTGGAACATCCTTGTGGTGTAATAACTTTAATATAATCTCCCATGACCATCCACTCACTCTCATTGGCAGGGGCAGGGCCTCGGCACTCGCCGCGGGAAGGACTGCCAGCAGCTGCTCGAACGGGCGGAACGGACGGCCTGCGAGCATCTCTCTATTCCTCCCTCCCTCCCTCTCTCTCTCTCTATCTCTCTCTCTCGCAAATCTATCACGAATAAACATACATATCTTCTACTATTGGATATTCGTTCCTCTCCCTCCTCCTCTCCCCACCACTCACCCAGCTCGAAGTCGAGCGTCATTCCATGGAAGTCAACGACATCCGAGATGTAGGGCGCGTAGTGGTGCGGGTAATACCTCAAATGTTATCTTTAGGTGTAGGGACAGCAGATTGATTACAACCCATGTCACTCTCTAAACCATCCCACTCAGAAACATACAAACCGGGTGATACGTGAAAGTAATCAAACAATGAATCGAAGAACAACAAAAATGCAAGTACCGTAACTCCGCAACAAAACATGCGTACCAGTTCCAGCTGATAACGAAACCTTATTATATAGAACCTTAAAACCTAGTACCATAATAACAACATTTTATCATATAGATATCGTACCAGTTCCAGCTGACGCATCCGTTGTAGTAGTAGTGGAGGTTCCACTGGATGCCGCGCACATAGCCCTCCGCCTGCTCCTTCAACTGCGCGCGGGAGATGTTGCCGTAGCGCAGCTTCTCCTAGAATGGCATTTGTGTATATTACTGTAGTGGAGCTTTTTCTACAAGTCGAACTTCATTCGTCTCAACACACAATAAATACGATTCACTGGCTTAATGAAACGCAATTGCAACATTTGAGATTAATCGATGTACAGTATTATAGCAATAGCAAGTACCTTATAGTACTCCCTCTTGTGTCGTTTGAACGCGTTGCCCACCGAGCGAGACCAGCAGTTCTGAAAAGGGGATACGGTACAGTGAAGCCCTCAGAACCCAGACTACAGTAACCTGTACATCTACCGTACCCGGCACTCACGTCGACATTGTTCTCAAACTCCTTGTCGCTCATCTCCTTGAATTGCATCAACGCTAGAGACTCGCTGAACTCGTCCATCGCAGGGTCAAAGTCTGGAAGCGATCAATCTCTCTTCCCCGCTGTCTTCCTTGTCTTCCATTTTCTCTCTCTCTCTCTCTCTCCCTCTCTCTCCACCCACTCTCCGCAAGTGCATCGGCCGCGGACATCATTCCCCCATCCAAATCTTCTCCGTCCTCCTCCTCGCTGCTCCCTCTCCTCCACTTCTCCCCCTTCTCCTCCTTCTCCCCCTCATCCTCAGAATCAGACGACACAAACGCCGCGTCCGCGTCAGAAGTGCTGGAAAATAGACTTATTTCGTTTCACGATCGCGTAATAAACAAACGATCAGAAATCACAGCAATGATTTGGTTCAACGACAAACCAGAGACAAGGTAGCAAACTCGACTCACTCGGTGGTGCTCTTCCCTCCCTCCTTGCCCTCCTCCTCCTCGTCGCTCTCGCTCATATCGGGATCCGAGAAGCGGACCAGCTCCTCCTGCAAATAACGGCTTTATCATACATTCTTTTTTATCGATAGCAAAAACCCATAAAGCAGAATAGAAGCGATCAGATCGTGAATCATGGAACTTGTAACATCAGGTATCGTATAACATGATGTGCTGTATCGTTGTCCATACATCTCCAATGCATATCTCACCTCAGCTCCGGGCGCGCCGGCTCCGCTCTGCTCCCGCTTGCTAGCCAGGTACTCTTCGTCCTCCATTTTCTGGAATTTTCTCTCTTCCCCACCCTCTCTCTCTTCCCCCTCTCCTCTCCCCTTCTCTATCCCTCTCTCCCCCCTCCCCCTCCCTCTCTCCCCTCCCACCTGCAGGAAGCAGTGTCTGTCGTTCCTGGCCAGTTCAGCGAGGAACTTCTGGAAGCGCGGCAGCACCAGCGTGCCCGACTCGTTCATGTAGCCTGCATGGAAGGATAGTGAGTTCACAAGACGTTACACGGCATTACACGCACTACAATGCTTCTGACATTTAGCAAATTGTGAAGCGTATTATTATTCGCATCACAACTTCTCATCGCACTGACACTGGCATATGTTCGTACTACCCTAGCCCAAACTACCCGCTACACCATTCCGTACCACACCTCACTCTCGCTTATCACCTCGTCATCCTACTATTCCTCCCTCTCCCACTCGCCGTCTCTACATGAAACACTGTTCATTCCTCCCTAGTCTCGCGAAAACTCCCACCCACAACTCACAACTACAAAACATCACGCATTCCTACCCTCTCTCCCTCCAACCCACCGTCTTCTCCAGTCTTGGCAACTCTCTCTCTCTCTCTCTCTCTCCTCTCCCTCCCCCTTCCCCACCGTCCAGACTGGGCAGCACCCGCTTGTACGTGTCGTAGAGCAGCGGGAGTGCGTCGTCGTGTATGTGCACGTTCGGCAGATGGGGCAGGAAGTCGTTGCCCACCAGGAAACCCATCAACACCTGAAAGGTGAGCGATCGATAACCAAGCAATAAGCAATCAATCAGAATCGATAATCGCTATGAGAGGACTGCGACCGCGACCGACGAAGATATGAAAGATTCGAAAGTCAACCCCCAGAAGCTGTAAATCGATAACAAATCAATCAAGAATCAATATGAAAACGTTTTCAGTCAATAGAAACATGGAAGACAATCAATTACCTATCGATAACTAGAAATGTAGAATAATCGATAATAAATCAATGACACCCACCCAGTCGTCAATCACCCGTTCCATCTCATACGGGAACGAAAGCTTGTCCTGAAAACAAAGTCAAGAATATGTTGCACATTGCACACAAAGATCAAGATCGAAAATAGCATAAAGTTGTCAATTGAATTCATCCCTTGCGCTAAAACAACTAAAATGACACCAAATTCGGATAACGGACCAAGAAAACTTTACAGAATATTTCATTAACGATAAGATGGGATACAATACGATTCACAGAACTGATTAAGCACTGAACACCCATGAACAATCAATATTTACTTGATCAAATCATCATCAACATCCACCTCAATGCCGGCAAACTCGTGTCCGAGATACTCGCGGAGGAGGGAGAGGTGCAGGAGGTGGAAGGTCACCGCAGTCGCGTCCGTTCTGCAACACACATGCCATGTACAAGAAGGAATATGTAACAAATCGAGTATACAAAGTAATCAAGTATATCCCCATGGCAATAGTAGTTAGTCGATAGTATCTGTATCTGGCCAAGTAAAAAAATACATAATACGCTTCACGTTTCACTCACATTTTCAGTGTTCGCAACAAAAGTAATAGGTATGCGCAGTAGCACGAAACACATTTAGCCTAAACTACACTTCAGCACTTTACTAATATATACTCAGTCAGTGCAGTTCGCAAAACAAAAAGCAAAACCGAATTCTCATGAAATAAGTTCGTATCTCTCCCATTGCTGTTTCCCGCACTCACTTCCTTGCCGTGTCCTGCTTCTTCCCGCGACCGGCCTTGCTGGGCATGGTGAACTTCACCTCCTCCCGCAACAGGGAGAAGTGCGGCTCGTGCGAGCAGATGCCAAGCATGATCTGGAAAGAGAGAGACACGATGCAATGTGATATTGACTATGGTCATTATATGTGAGGAGGAATGGAAGAACGTAACCGCGAACACCGACGCGACAACAAGGAATACTTGATACGCCTAAAATATGTTTCAGTGAAAATTCATTAAAAACAATGAACATCCTATTTCCAATTGTCAGAAAGTCTCGACTTTATTTTGATTACCGCATACATATTACCTATATAATTACATCTCGGCCCATTCGGTCGGCGTCCAATCCACACTATCAAACTATCAATGTCTCAAAAAAAAGTTCATAGCAAAAGCTCGTTCGAGTCGTACAAGTCTTGACAATCCACCCACCAGATCGGCATCGAGTCCGTACATGCAGTGTCGGGTGTTGGGGTCGTAGTCGGGCTTGGCGCGCTCGGCCCGGATAAAGTCCATCACCTTGTGCTCGCCCTCCCCGGGACACTGCAATGAGTGAGCGGTTACACTGGTACTGGTAAATACTACTATTACAAGAGTTGATCAGTCTAGTGTGGACACTGTTAACTGTTACAGTGTCCGAAGTAGACTGCAGTAGCGTTTTCACCCTATGAAGTAGCGATCAGTTTCTTCGAAACGCCTTCGAAACACGACCAAACAGTGTGCTCCGAAGGCGTTTTGAAGGGGCTGTTTCGAAGAGATGACCACACCTTGAGTGATCAAATCATATTTATTCAGAATCACATTTTCATGTACATATACTATGAGAGGTGTTCGACTAGCGCAGGGAGCAACCACTAGTGTATTGATGTTTATGACTGATAGACATTAATCTCCAATCGAAATAATGTGAGAAACGAAATGTCTAAGTCGACCTTGCACTTGCAAAAGTTTCGGTCACCCAGTCACCCTCGACCTGAGCGCTGTGCGAATCGTGGTGAATATTTTGCGCGTAACATAACAAATTCAAACAGCGTCCATTCCTGTTCAATTGAAATCAGTAAGAGCATAGAGAAACATACAAATCAAGTTTGGAAAAAAACACTCACATCGTGTCCGGAGAGGTAGACGCTGACGGGACTCCACGAGGGGTCAGTGTTGATCTGAAAGAGTAAACATGTAAACAAACACGCAAGTAAACAAGTAAACAAACAAACATGTATCTAAACACCCACCTTCCTCTTGACAAACTCGATGAGCCTCTGGTGGAGCTCTGTCATGAACGGAGTGCCGGGCGTGATCACGTTCGAGTCGAACCTGAATCAGGGAGTACCGTATACCTCACAAATCATTTATCGTGACTCGATTCGATTGTGTTTTGTGTACTGTAATATCATCTACCGTACCTGATATATCAGAAACTGAATATCATAATTGTGTTGTATTCAGACATAACGATATCGGATAAACGATTGATTTGATTGATTGTACCGTTTATCGTCTGGAATCTCCTCCCCGCGTTTCTTCGCCTCCTCCAGCACCTTGGCCGCGTTCTTCGCCGACCTACAACACCGCGATCAGATACCGTAGTCTTCTAAGGTACCGTAACCAACATGAATCTCCTGGCGCGCTGCTGGTTCATCTTGGCGCGCGGCGCGACTCCGTCGATAGCCATGTAGAACACCTTCTGCGGGCGTATCATGCGGAATAGACGCTGCAATCGATAAATAAATAGCTGACGTAATCGATCGATAAATCAATACCTCGATGTAACCGAAAATGTCGGCGAAGATCTGCTCCTCCGAGATGCGGAAGGTGGCGTCGTCGTCGTTGGGATGCGAACACGTGTGGATGATGCCGTTCATATCCAGGTACAGGTTGTCGAACTCGGGAATCTCAAAAAAATAAGCGGTTATGAGAACTTTTTCCCCCCACTTTCTTATTCATATTTCCATGTCTTATCGTATTTCGCGCATTCAATCATTATATAAATGTAAAACATGTGTACCTGTGTGTCTGTGATCACCTCACTGAGGCAGGGATAGCGCTCGCTGATCCATCGGTAAAACTTTGGCACTCCCATTGTGGCAGAGCGGCCGTGGTGTCGGGGAAAGTATGTTCGAAAAGACCCGCGCGGCTCTACTCCACAAGCGGTTGCAGCAACCTGATCAATGCGGATGATTCGAATAAGCTATGCTATTGCAAGTCACGGTGGAAACGACGACGTCATCGCAGTGTCACGAGTGCATTGAAGAAAAATTACAAAATACATTTGATACTGAGAGGGCACGGAGATGTAGATAAAACAGCTATAGTTGAACAAGATCTTTGATGAGATCTGTACAATAAAACAATAAGAACTTTTCAGCGGAAGGAAGATCGAAAAGAATGATAAATTCCGAACGTCGTCAACGTATGTCAAAATTGTGCAATATTGTGCAATTTGGCCTGTAAATGGGACGCCAAAATCGAGGTTTACACGACAAAATGTTTTTTTTGAATTTTTGTTATCGTTTTATGTTATTTTGTGGATTTTATCTGAACATTGTTTTGATAGTAATCAATAGATTGCATACATGTTTTATTCAATCTCAATTGAGCTAACCTGATCCGTACTTCCTCTATCGACCGTTTTCTTCATCACAAATGTTCTGCAAACACACTCAAACGATATTTGTTCATCGATAACTCCTTATCACTTTTACGCTCACTCTTCCCCACCTTGCGAAATAGCCCTGCGCATGCCTTATTTGCGTTGCGCATCATCACCTTTCCCCATCTCTCCTCTTTTTACATGTCTGACGACTGACTACGAACTGGTTGCCATTGAATCTTCATCCTTCTGATTGGATTACTGTTCGCCGATCATGCATGTATTGTCGAATACTGGTGATTAAATACATAATAGATTGTTTTGATAGGTATTTACGATACTTCGAACTGCTCGATTGTTCGTGCTTCCCCATACCATACCCCGTTTCCGCCCTCTCCTTCTTTCTCGATCGTCATCGCCGTTCTTTCAGAGTCCATGGCTGACGACTGGGGCGCGGCGTTCGACACACAAGTGCGTCGCGAGGGCGGAGATGTTCACGAGGTCTCCTCCACCGCCGCCGTCACCAACCAGGTCAGCACATGCATTCCAGACATACTGCATTCTGCTATTCTGCATTCTGCATGTCACGACGTCATAATATGGAGAGAAAAAAATCGACTAACTTGTATAAGAATTGAGGGAGGATACCCTTACACGCTAATACTTCACAATGTTTGTTTACTTTTTGTTTACCTTTGTTCACGGGGTTTTTTCCAGATCGGTCTCATGCACTTTGGGGGTGGCGGTTTCGTGGCGGGTTGGTGTTCTGTTCTCTTGGTTTCTTGCTCACTAACCACCACTTATTTTGCTTTAAACCATATTGGGTTCAGGCGCGACAGCCTCTCCCTCACCGCAACGCGGACACGGCTACGCCTCGCCCACGGCTTACAGTGAGTGTTTGTCAGTTCGTCACTTCATCTGCTCTGATTCCGTTTTATAGAACTTTTCGTAATGTCGAGTTCCGCAGTCAAATTCAAATTTCTATCTAGGTTCCGAAGATTAATGACTGCTTAATAACTTGCGAGTGAGTGTTTTCAGATAGCTCGACTCCGATGTCTCGCGGCGGCTACCAGAACCAGAGGCGCTCCCCTCTTGTGAGTGTTTTATTTTCACACTCCACCCTTCACCTCCCTCCACTCTGGTTTCAAGTTTTGATCTGAAACCCTGCCTGGTCCCATACATCATGTCGTGTGACAGTCTCATGAAAATAGATTAGCTCGCCAGTAGAGTATTGTTGGTATGCATTGTGTCCGAGCGACGACTGCGCCAAATCGGGTTCCCTTCCCTCATCTCTCTCTCTCTCTCTCTCTCTCTCTCTCTCTCTCTCGCTCCTCTCCCATCTCCCTCTCGACCGCCCCGCCGCTAATTCCACTTGTTCTGTTATGTGTTCCTGTGTTGTGTACACACACAGACGAGTTAGGCGGGCGGCTGGCGGGTGAATCTAATGACATCATCAATCTACCTCCACTGTACTGATCGACCCCTAACTGATCTACCCAGTCTATTGTTCTGATCGACCCCTGACCGATCTACGCTAGTCAATTGTACTGATCTATCTGCTACCTCTGTCTGATCTACCTTTGAATGATTGAATGATCTTCCCCAGTCTATTGTACTGATCTACCTTGACACCAGCCTGTCAATAGCGTTTTTTTCTGTGAAGTGCATGTGTGCACAAGTGTCTTTCCTGCTCTTTCAACCCTGCATTGCTGCAGACTCAATACAAACGGAGTGAATTGGAGGAGTGAGGGAGTGAGAGAGATTCGTGTCTCTCACCTCACACTCTCATTGCTGACCACACTGCTTGATCAATACGCGCAATGCTGTCTGATCGAGAGTGTGCGAGAGAGGACGCTTTGATTCCGCCGCTGTGATGTCTTTTCGTTTCGCATGCATTGCGTTGCTTTCCATTCATTCTCTTACATTAATCTTTACAATAAGTTTATTGGGACATTATTACTTTGAAATCGTTGCGCTTGCGATATTTTTTCGTTTGTGAAACATATTCTTTCTGAAAGGAATGAGACAAGGGATTCTTCAATTTCGTCGCAGTGATGTTTTTTTGCATTTGTTGCGTTGCAGGTTGCAGGTTGACGTCTATTCGTTATAGTAGTGCATTTCGTCATGACATAGCATGTTGGCAAAAACGCAAGATTAGTGATGCTAGGCTCCTACAGGTATTGGTCATTGCGTGAAACATATTGCTCACATGTCGAGAATCTGAAAGATGTTGCTTCGAAGTTTTGCATTTCCTGGATCCTGGTCTGGATTCTGCTTTCCAATTCTATTAGGTTTGTTGCTCACGATAGGATACATCTTATTGATTCTTTACGTTCCCAACAGCATTCATTACTTCGCAAAACATATTACACATGTATGTTTTGCACAGTATGTGTCTAATCCCGCAATCTGGGTTCGCGATCGGTTTACGAGTCTCTCTCTCTCTCTCTCTCTCTCTCTCTCTCTCTCTCTCCCTGTCTTCTTCCGCTCCCTTGATTGGATCGAGCGGGGGCGGGAGCGATTGATCGCTGCTGCCCCCACGGGGGATATCCCCCCTTTGCGCAGGGACAGCCGTTCTCTATCCACTATCCACTCTCCGATTTGAATTGTGTTTGTGCTTTTGGAGAGCAAACCATTGATTCGGTGTTTTTTTTTCTGCGACGTGCTATGTAGGTGGATCATGTTTTTTTGTGATTAGACGATATTCTTCGACTTGCAGCTTGCACTGAATGCGGATTGGTCTACGCTGTGAATAGTATTATTAATAATATCAGTGAAACGTATTTTCCATCGCAGTCGATAATGTTATCACATCTCACTTTTATCCCCTCTACATGTTAGCTTATTGGTGCAACCATTGTCTCACATTCAGATCACTGATCCGTTGACGTTTACATCTTGATTTTGGGTTTGTTATCTTGTCTGACTTGACTCTTGACGTACATGTCCTGATCGCCTTGCATTATTGTACTGCATGAGAGAGACGGATAATAATGGGTGTTGGTTCTTCACTCTTCATATTCTTCCTCACTCGCTTCCTGCTTGCAGACTCTTGTAATTTGCATCCTGTATCTGTATGGTCTATACTCAACATTCCGTAAATAGTTGGCTTCTTCCATCATGATGATCATGATTCCAGATGTGAATACTGATTCCGAGCCGTTTGTAGATCCCGGCGCTACGTTGTGAATAATTGTTCTTGAGTTATGAACAGATAATGCGAACCCGGATAAGTGTTCAATTCTGATTCCTCGTTGCAGATGGCTTCATCGGTGCAGTCGCCGTACCGCTACGTGAACCCGGAGCTCGCCGGGCAGGCCGGCGGGGCAGCACACTCTCAGAACAGGCCGCCCAAAGAAGAGCCCATCGAGAACCGTGCGTTTCGTTTTCGTATGTGTATGTATGCTTTGTTTTCATTGTAGTAATTTGTTGTTGGAAAACATCCTTATTGTTTACTAAGGGTTGTGGACAGGATAATGAGCCGAAACTGGGATTGTGTTTCTTTCTTGTGAACTACCATCTCTGCTTTGCCAATTCCTCGTTGTTTTGTTCTTTACATTATCTACTGGAGAGAACAATTGCATTGATGTGAGAAACGTGCAACTTGGTACATTGGTTTGGTGTTACGTACAAATTGTTGTTTATCGGTTGTTTATTTGAATTACCAGAATTGGAAGAAGAAGAAGAAGAAGAAGAAGCGGTGTTTGAAGTGAGATTCGATGAGTCTGGTGAGCGAGGTGTTGTACTGTGATTGGTAGAGTGATTGTGGTTGTTTGTTTGTTGTTGTTGTTGTTGTTTACCTGTTTACCTCTTTACCGTATCCATTCAGCAATGTCTCCGGAGGACATTGCACTCATCAACAAGTACATCCACCGATCCGTCAACCACATGAAGAACGCCACTGTCCAGGTACAGCGAATCGATTTATTGATTGATTATCGATTTACTGTTGTTGATTTATCTTTTTTCAGATCCAGAAGCAGCAGGCGGACCCGGAGTCGCCGCTGCACAGTGTGATGAACTTCCGAGAGCTGCGATTGTGAGTGGGAGTGAGAGAAAGAGAGAGAAGCAGAGAGAGAGAGAGAGAGAAACAAATGAAGAGAGAGAAAGAATGAAAAGCAGAGGGAGAGAGAGAGATTACCTCCCGCACAGGAGCGACAGCCTTCTGAAGGCCCTGGACGTGATGGGCTTCCACCAGCCCAGCAAGATCCAGGAGTTCGCCCTGCCCCTGCTTCTCAGCGAGCCGTGAGTTATCGTTTAATATGAATTTGATTATGATAATTACCATACTTTTCAATGTGACTGTAGTCGATTGCTCCTCCAGCCGTGATGATGATGTGTTTAACCGTAACCATAAACCACATATACCGTATCCGTACCATCTCCCGCTTGCAGTCCCACGAACATGATCGCGCAGTCTCAGTCGGGCACCGGCAAGACGGCCGCCTTCTCCATCACCATGCTCAGCAGGGTGGGACTATACAATATAATAATCTTTATCTGCCAAGAGGTTATAGAGACACAGTAACACAACAGGAAGTGTACAGGCAAATAGTGAGCTGACCCTAGGCTATCTGTATCAAACATCTAGCCCTTCAATTGACGTCTTATCTGCAATATTCACTCATTCTCAACAATACAGTGTTTCCAATATGACGGAGTTTCTATGAAATGATCATAGTATACAGTACTTAATTAGTAGTGAAATTGTGAAGAAGAAAAAATGTGAATTTATGAAAATAAAGTTATGCAATTATAAAATTCCTGTATCTCAGGTGGATGGCTCGCAGCAGGTCCCTCAGGCGCTCTGCCTCGCTCCGACCTACGAGCTCGCCATGCAGATCGGAGAGGTGCGTCTCTCTCTCTCTCTCTCTCTCTCTCCCTCTCTCTCCCTCTCTCTCTCCCTCTCTCTCCCTCTCTCTCCCTCTCTCCCTCTCCCTCTCCCTCTCTCCCTCTCCCTCTCTCCCTCTCCCTCTCCTCCTTCTACCTCTCTCACTCCGTACCCTTCTAGGTGGTGTCAAAGATGGCGCAATTCATGCCGGACATCAAGGTGCACTACGCCGTCAAGGGAGCACCCAGACGTGAGTATCGATTGATTGTATCGATTGGATATTGATTGCTTTCAGTCCCTCCCGGCACCAAGATCACGGAGCAGATCATTATTGGCACGCCCGGAAAGGTGGGAATGAGTTGGATTTTGGAACTTTTTGAAACAAGCTAAAATTATAGTGTGTCGTTGCCGATTCAAGATTATTTGCCTGTGTTGCATATTTTATGTGTAACTGTTGCTGTTGCGTTTTTTTCATTTCTCTTATTCACGCCAAGTGAATCATCTCAAATCCAATACCCAATTATGCGTACTAGTATCTCTCGCTACCTCTTTCTGCTAGTCTTTCTTCAGTGATTGTTATCTTGAATCCATACCCTGCAGGTCGTAGTCCCTCCAGTCTAGTCTCACGTAGTTCATTCCCTCTATTCTAACACCTTCCCGCAGGTACTCGACTACGTGTGCAGTATCTCTCGCTCCTCTCCCTGCTAGTCTTTCTCCAATCCAGCCCGTCCCCCTCTAGGTCCTCGACTACGTGTGCAAGTTCTCCTCGTTTGACCCGTCGCTGATCGGCTGTCTGGTGCTGGACGAGGCGGACGTGATGATCAGCCAGCAGGGCCATCTCGACCTGTCCATGCGGATATACAAGTGGGTGGGGTGGATGGTGATCATTCGGTTTCATATATGTGTTTTGACGTGAAGAGTAAGTATTTACGGGTTGGTAAATGCGGAGTTTGCGGAGTGACCATTTAGGATTTTTAATTACTGTGAAGTGAAGATGTACGAAGTACGAGTGAGTTCGGTTCCCTATTCCACGACCTTCCATGAGCTTTGATGGGATCAATATTTAATATTTTTGTTTGATTGATTTGTGAGCAAAACTGAACAGAAAATTTTGTTGTGGTGTTAAAAAGTCTTCTTTTTTGAACATGTGTACTTATTGTCAAACGGAAATCAAAACGTGTTGAAGCAATGTGGATGAAGATGAATGTTATTTTCTTCAGAATTGTTCTCACAATTTTGCAATTTGATTCCTTGAGCGTCTGCATCAGCCTGATAATGTTTTTTGAATGGGTTACATACAGTTTTCGGATAGAAAGACAACAATAAGATCATCTTCATCTCCAACACCTTTCCCCCTATTTGTAGCACGATCATGCCAACGTCTAAACATGTGCATCTTTACATATCTCTCTCCTTGCAGCACGATCGAGACGGCCAACCCGGGCGTGCAGGCTCTGCTCTTCTCTGCCACCTACGACAAGCCAGTGATGGACTTTGCCGAGAAGATCATCAAAAACCACCCCGTGTCTGTCACGTGAGTCGTTTTTTTTAACGTTTTTTTTTTTAAATTTTTTATCCAGTTCCTGTGGCGTAATGTACAGTGTAGAGAGTAATGTGAGTACATTAACAATGTTGAATAGGCCAATAAAATGTAGAAAAATGTCTATAGATATTGTAGCATCATCCCGAATCATAATTTGCCTTTTGTGGTTGAAGTATGTTATCGTGGTTGTTCCGGTCCCCCAATGTAGCTACAGCTACATTGCATACAGCGAACAGACGATTATCATTCTCGCGTGCCCCTTGTTCGCCCCGTTTTTGTGTGTTCTTTGTGGCAAGCCGCTTGTTATGAGCTCATATTTCATCGCTCATTACTGTAGAACACGGTAATTGCCGATTAGGTCCGGAAGGCCCAGGGAGCATCTAATGAGCGCGTTCAAAAAACAGACGTATCATTGGATCACTGCTGGCAACTGACGCTAGGATGTATTGTAGACGGCTGGCAGAGGACTAAGTATGAAATATGAAACGGTTTTGCTAATGATCTGTTTATGAACGTCCCCCGGATGTTGGGTGTTTGTTCGGACAGTAGTCGAGTCAGCAGGTGTTATAATCCCAACTCGCCTGGTAATCCGATGTGATCCTCCGGTAATCGACTGTGAATGGGTGATTAGTGTGACTGTTCACCTGTACTGCCTTGCGCAAGAGGTCAATCCCTAAATTGTGGTTGGAGTCGAAATTCTCAGATTTCCTAGTGTTGTTGGACTATACAGGTGAACAAATAGTGATTGGTTGATGTTATAGTAGTAGTTTTACATAGTTATCATGAAACTTATTATTCGTGATCCCTATTCGAATCGAGCAAAAGTCGTTCGCAGAAGTTTGCGCTTACCCAACTCAGCACAGCTGGAAGCCACTTGTAGCAATAGTGCGGCTTGCTACCAGCTACCACTTGACCCCTCTGGGTCGGTAGCTGAATGTCCCCGGTATTGTTGGTGTCATGTTGTGATGTGCAAATCATCATAGCAAATCATATCTGTCTGCCCCTGGATGACTGTATTCATAAGTGTGAGGATGAGTAAGCGTGTGACCTGGCAAGTGGAAGAGGAGAGGGAGAGAGATGGAGGAGAGAGTACCTTAAACATAGGCGTTGCGTCACCGCCTAATGGCCGATGTTGTGTATTGAATGTTATTGCGGAGAGGAGACAGAGAGAAGATGGACAATGGTGTAGAGTTTCAATAGAGAAATGTGTATTGATCACAAATATGTAATTGAATATCGATTGCAATTCACATATTTGTAACTGAATTGATAAAATAATTCAGTTACATATTTATTTATTTGCTTTCAGTCTGCGTCGCGAGGAG
Organism: Rhabditoides inermis; assembly: GCA_963966185.1. Lineage (NCBI taxonomy): Eukaryota > Metazoa > Nematoda > Chromadorea > Rhabditida > Rhabditidae > Rhabditoides > Rhabditoides inermis. The sequence goes on from CAWZYM010000423.1 coordinate 397,125, forward strand.
CAGGCGCTGCCGAACATCAAGCAGCACTACGTCGAGTGCGCCAACCGAGACGCCAAGTACGATGTGAGTGGCGATTTCGGCGATCACATAAAGTTTAGGCATTCCCCTTTTTTAAAGTTTTATTAGCGATTCGCGATCACACGATATGCAATATTTTATCAACGCAACGTGTTACAAATCTTATGTATCTGTGTCTATGCACTAGTGGAGTAGTCTTGTGCTTGCGGCTGGGCGGTGGTCGCGTACGAGTCCTTTATTGACGCCGCGGAAGTCGGCTCCTGCACGGTCGGCGCTGTGTAGTCTGCCCCGACGTCGCGTCCGAATCGCGGGAAGTGGTCCTTGAAGTCGAGCGCGGCCACAGTTGTGGCCAGAAGAAGTGGGGCAAGGAAGAAACGCATGTTGAGAACGGGTGGGGTGTGATGTCAACTGCGTCCCTCCTATGTTTTATGCGATCACCATTTTGTGCAGAATTAATGCGGCGCGATTCAAAATTCCACACCTTAGTTGTGAATCTGATGCAATGAATGATGATTGATATGTAAAAAAGTAAAATAATGAAATTACAAAGGGCGAAATTCGATTTCAATCAATTCATCCCATCCGAATCAGTTCATCCCCATTCATCCCACCTTTTGGAAATATTGAGTGAACTTTATGTTTTCCACCAGGTACTGCATTGAATCGAAAATTCGCCTCATTTTACTATTATTGGGAGTGAAACATATCTGAACTGATTTTGATTTGATTCAGACTCACAAAACGACGCGTTTCTGTTGTCTCGGTAGTAGAAGTTGGAAGAAGAACTGCATGGATTTAAGGCTATACTCAATCTCTAGATTCTAGATCTCTACTCTCACTTAAAAAAGTTTAAATGTAAGAATAACACATTTCACTTGAGGCTATCCTCAACCTCTACTCTGGTCTGACGATCGCGTCGGCCATCATATTCTGCAAGACACGGCAGAGTGCGACGTGGCTCGCGACACGGCTGGCGGCGAGGGGACACGAGGTGAGGGAGGGGAGAGAGAGAGAGAGAGAGAGAGAGAGAGAAGGAGGAGGAGGAGGAAGAGGAGGGGGAAGAGGGGAAGGAAGGAAGTGAAAGAAGTCTCTAGGTTGCCCTTCTGCACGGCGAGCTGACGGTGCTGGAGCGCGCGCAGTCTATCCAAGCCTTCAAGGACGGCGTGCACAAGGTCCTCATCACCACAAACGTCTGCGCCAGGGGTGGGTGACGGGGGGATAAATTAACTGTATACACCACAAAGATGCATCGCACATGAAATGCTTGTGAACAATGACGATGGATGCGATGCCGCTGGCCGCTGCAGTAGAGAGAGTTCTAGGGTGGGTGCGCGGTTTTGGGGGAAGTGAAGGAATAGTTTCGGCAAACATGGTAAAAACAAATCAAATATTTATCCAGAATCGCATTTTCATGTACATGCAAACATAGTCGTCTGTCGATAGTACATCTGCGCCAGGGGTGAGTAGGGAGGTGAGGGACAGAGGGCACGGAACATGTTTATGTATGTGTATGTCGGTGAATTTTTAAGAGTTTTGAGAATCGAGAATATTCGTTTACGCTATTTTCGGCTATAGAGTGTGTATTGGTGTGACGAAAAGTGTTGTGCCTGTGAAGTGATGTCGAAGCTTATTTCAAGTTTAAGTGTGGATTGCTCGATGGAGTATTAATGCTATGTGCAGTGATGTTCCGATGAAGTGTTGGTGAAACGTATTTCAGTTATTTATGAGTATTTCAGTTATTTATGATGAAGATATTCATGAGCTTCAGTAGAGCAGATAGGATTGAGGGCGTATGGGTGGGGTGGGAATTGTTGTTTCTGTGAAGCGTGTTTTAGATTCAGTTGTAAGCTTGTAAGGAAGAGATCAATAATACTAGCCATGTATACAACTGAGGTGGATGATGCAGTACATGTGAATGTGAATTATCGTTTTTGTAATGGCAAGCGACGGATCATTGATTTGATTGCTACAATCACTTGTATTTATTGTGCGTGAAGCTTATTTTAATGATCTGTTCTGTTGTATTGAGGTTTTCACAAGACGAATTGATATTATTAATGCTATCCCCTCTAATAAAAAAGGGGTGATGCGTATTTTGACTAAAAGAAGTGGTGAGATATCAATCAGGTGGACTCGGTGATCGATCACTACTGTCTTAGGAGAGGGGAAGCGAGTCAATTACTTTCACCGTTGTTGCGCGATTACCAGTATCGATATAGGCTGGAGGTCGTTGGGGGGAGACCAGAGGATTGTCTAATAGGCATGAAGTGTGGTGGGAAAGATGCGCGCGCGTGATAGCACTGTAATTGATCCGGGCTACGGTAATTGATGCGCCCTCTAGTTGACTATCCCCTCGATTGCTCAAGTGGTTGATAGGGGATATGGCATATCCTATTCACTCGGTGTTTGTCTATCAGATTAGTGGGATAGTGGCGGTGGATCACTCACAGAAAGGGAGAAAGGGCAGATGGGAAGGATTGGATGATGGAGTCATGACCTCTTGAGAGAGAGTGATTACCAACGGATTACTGTTTGTACAGAGGTGTTTGTGGAGGGGAAAGATTATCGATTGATTCGCAGGGATTATCGATTATCGATTGATTTGCAGGTATCGACGTGTCGCAGGTGTCGATAGTGATCAACTACGACCCGCCCATCATCCATGACACTGCCGAGCCGGACTATGACACCTACCTGCACAGGATTGGAAGGACCGGAAGGTGGAGAGAGAGAGAAAAAAAAGAGAGAGAGAGAGAGAGATGATATGATATGGTCCTTCAGATTCGGCAAGGCCGGTATCGCCATCAACTTTGTCGATAGCCGCGAATCGCTCAACGTGATCAAGAAGATTGAGGCGCACTTTGGTGGGTTTCATTGATCGATTATCGGTTTATCGATTGCTTCCAGCCAAGCCGATTGCGAAGCTCGATCCGTCCGACATTGACCAGCTGGAGGCGATCGAGAGAGACTGATCCGACTATCGATTTATTGATTCTTTTTGAATTTTGAGTTTAGCGCGTGAGCCAAACGAGACGGGTCAACTCTGTTCAGTTGACTAATATTCAAATGGGAATCGTGTGTTATGTGTTTTCCTCTCCAGCTTTCGCTCATCCCCCTCTTTCACTCTGATGTCCTGTATCCGTTGTGCAATGTGATTGACCCCATGTTTATTGATAACAAAGTTCTATTTGAGAAATAAATCTAATAATCATATAGGTTTGCGTGTTTGAAAAGCCACCTGTGTGGTTGCATATAAAATGAGATGATGGGTATAGGATATTGGGTAATTATCGCGCGATCCTCTCGTTTTTATTGCGGAGTTATGGGGTATTGTCCGGATTTTTGATGAGGACATGGTTAGTTGGTTAGTATTGGGTTTGGTGAGCTAAAGAGAGGAGAGAGAATGAGAAAGAGAGAGAGGAGGTATTATGAAGTGTCTCATGGTCAATTATGTAAGAGTGAGAGTGCTAATGCATTCAAGCCAAGAGAGAGAGGCGTTCTAGTTTAGGCCAGGGGGTGTTCCTATATGTATAGAAAGAGGAGAGCGAGAGAGAGAGAGAGAGAGAGAGAGGAGATTCGAAAGTTCGCGCAGATGCAGTTTCCTGTTGTCCGTCGCGCCCCATTCGCTCTCTCTCTCAGACTGCCCTCTCTTCTCCTTTTTCCTACCAGATTCGAATTTGAATGAAAAGAGCTTGAATAAGTGCCAAATTGGGAGGCTCGAGAGTAGTTTTCTCTCCACTCTCTTTTCGTTTTTGCTGCAGTTCAATTTGCGAGGCTATTGTGTTAGCGCCCCTTCTCTCTGCGGACGCACGACCGACCGGGAGCAGCCCCAAAGTGCGTTAGAGCCTCTCTCTCTCTCTCTCTCTCTCTCTCTCTCTCTCTCTCTCTCTCTCATATTCTCCTATCCCGTATACATCCGGTGTGTACGTTTCTTCATTCTTCATTCTTCTGCGATGTGATTAATGCGCAATAATATTGAGATAATCTTGACGATGCGCGGTGCGTTATAGACAGTGGCGAGAGAGTGTGTCGGAGTGAGAGAGGCAGACGGGATGATTCTAGCGGAGGTGCATTGGAGATTGTGATAGTCGAGTCGACGCTGTGGGAGTCCTTTGGTCAAGGCTGATGTCTATCTATACCCACATTGTTGCGGTCGCCTCATCAATCATCGAATGTTGTTCTAACCTTTTTATGGGGTCATAGACATATTCACTATTCACGCTTTCTCAGACTGTGTGTAGTGAAACTTTCCCATGATTGTTTTGGATGATTCAGTCATTCTGCAAGTATGCAAATGTTACGGTAGTCTCTGTGAGAGAGAGTGGGGGCAAGCATGTGACTCACTGTAGCGTAAAGCTCACTGCGCAAAGCTCCCGTCCACTCTATCACTCTCCCTCTTTTTCTGTGATCCTCTCCGATCGCGTGGCGTCTCGCCAGCTTTCACAACTGCGTCTCTCTTTTCACAAACACTGATGGAAGCAGCAAGCACTTCGTGTAGCCACCCACAGCACCGTTTATTAGTGTTTGCTCTATCAGATTCGCTTTTTATTTCACAATAATCGAGTGAGACGGCGGTGCTAGACATTTCTCTCGATCACTTTATCAGAGAGAGTGAGTCAACCCGAGACGCAGCGACCCGCTTCTTATCAAATATATATGTGTTCCGAGAGAGAGAGAGAGAGAGAGAGAGAGAGAGAGAGAGAGTTTGGATTATCGATCTGCTTGCGCATGTTCACATATCACAGTCGCCGACTATGATTCAGCTGATAATTGATTGATCTGCGATTCTCTCTCTCTCTCTCTCTCTCTCTCTCTCTCTCTCTCTCTCTCTCATGATCACATTGTCAGGCGACTGTGGGGCTGAATTGATTCTAGAAACGAAAAGGTCGTCGCTGCCTGTCTTTTCTATTTGCTGTAACAGCGTCTTTTACAAGTGGATACTGACTCTCTGGATGTTTATCGAATCCGCTCTCTTATCAAATAGTGTACTGGTTATTCATCGGCTAGGCATCTGGTGGTGGCGGTGTCTTTGGGTGTGGCTGGGAGAGAGAGAGGGGGGGAGAGGGAGGGAGAGAGAGAGAGTGGTGCACAACATTTTACGAGAGCGTTCTCTTTTCATTTCGGTTCTTCTTTTCTCGCGCATCGTTGTGATCCCCTTTTTACTCTCTTCATTATACTATCGTATAGTTTCAGTCTCTGGAATTCGAGAGAGAGAAAGGCTATTTCCTCTCTCTTCTAACGCCATTTTCACGCTGTTTCACGTTATTCTGATTTGATACTCTCGCTCTCTCTTTGCCAAATACCACGTTAACCTAATCGGGGGAGAGAAGCCGCAGCGCCGCGAGACAGAGTGTGTACACTTCATTTCTCTCTCCCTCTCTCTCTCTCTCTCTCTCTCTCTCTCTCTCTCTCTCTCTCTCCCTCTTTCCCTCTCTCCCTCTCTCTCTTTCGCTCTCCTTCCCTCTCTCCCTCTCTCCCTCCCTCTCTTTGCTATGCAAATTCGAGGGGCGCGAGATGTTCGCACTACTCTTTTATGCGGAAGCGGCTAATCGTCCTTAATTGGAGCTCCTGTGTCCAAATGCGTCTAGTAGTATTGCGTGACGTGAACAATTCTGACTCCGCTCCCAAAAAGAACGTCGTCGGCTGATTTCCGGAACACATTTCCGGAATCGGAGAAATAGGAGAGAGAGAGACTCGGATTTGTATTTTATTCGGCATCGGCGGGCTTCTCTAATGCGCACTTTCCACGCGCGTTTCTAGGTTTCTAGGAGATTTCCCCCCATGGCTAATGGAGCCGTGTCTTTCTGGCTTTACCGTTGTGTGTATGTTGTGATTGTTTATTGTTTTGTCGAGTGACTCTCTCTCCCTCCCCCTCTCTCTCTCTCTCTCTCTCGGCAGTAGTAGTACCTCTCCCGGGAGTGGCTAGAGTGGTTTTCTAGTTTGCTATGGCAATTGAGTCACAGAGTATTAGACGCATTGAAGCGATTTTGCGAGATGCCAATTTCCCCTTTTCGCTATTGGTGTGTGTGAAGTGAACTGATGAAATTGAACTCTCGCGCAATCGCCTCCCCCGACTTCTTCCATTCAAGTTGTCAGCGGCAGGCATGAAGAACAAAGTTTGTTTTCCTAGCCGCCCCGGATTCATGCATATCAGTCCTCAATCTCTCTCTCTCTCTCCCCGGCTGTCGAGCTGTCAAGATATCGCAGGCTGGCGTTGACACTTCTCACTATGTCCGTACTCGAGCTTCTTCCTCTCTCTCTCCCCTAGAAGCATCCATTGTATTAATTTTCGGGAGCTGCACGCTTCCGATTCGCTCACGCTCCCGCGCCCGGTGTAATTGCCGGCGGGAGGTGTGAAGCAGTAGGGTGTATGCAAATTTGGGCGAACATGTGTAAATGGGCTTTGTTCGACAGGTGAACGCGAGCATGCATTAGCGCGATTAGGAACCGCGTAGGGTTTCCTGCAGGTCCCCTTTCTAAGCTGACCGACTCAGTGTTTGCTCTATCCTTTTTTTCGCCACGCGAAGAGTATCCGGCAGGCAACCGAGTGTGAATGGCGTGTTTCTGTCACTAGCACTAATTTGCAGCGAGAGTAGCGTGTGTGAGTGAGAGAAGGATTGGGCATCCGGCCTGTTTAGGCAGGAAACCGCGCGCGGTCAGCGACCATTCTCTGGAAGAGGCGAATCTCGGTTGTCTCACATTGTCTATTCTTGCCACGAGAATTTCGAATTCGCCGCGGCCGGTGCCCGGGATTCAGTGACCCTAACCGTATTAGGGCCGAGCCAATTTCTAGTGGACGGGGAGCAGGTGGCGGCTATACAGCTTGTTTTCTGCATAGTGTTCCGTGGTGCCGAGTGAGTGTACTGTCGCCACAAGTGTGATTTACCACCCCCGCCCGATGACTGTGTCTGTTATCACTCTCTGTCTCTCGCCTTGCCTTGCATCATCGCATATATTGCCGTTACACTCTTTCCATTTCTAGCGACTCTCATACAGAGTTTCGCGGATTGCCGTACTCACATGCCTAATTACCGGTGTACGTTACCGTTAATCGCTTGATTGATCGGCTAGATGTTAGATGGTTGCGATAAGCAGAAGCGTGCGCGGTAATTACCCGCCCGCCTGTCGCATTCCGAAGCATGTTCCCACCCCGGGGCGCCTCTCGGGGCTCAGCCAGCGGCGACAAGCCGTGTCGGCCAGATCAGATAAGTAGCGCCACCTGCGGGCATGTGTGCTCCCGCAATTACACGTAATTTACGAGCTCCAAGTTTATGATAGGAATGACGGTGGCGTTTTAGTGGCTGGGAGAGTAGAATTCCACGCGCACCCGAGTGCGCATAATGTATCACGTCCGGGGGCGAGGGTCCCCGTTCCCTGGGAGAAATATGCAAATATCGAGTCGCTATAATCGCGGTGGTGGCTGGCAGAGTAGTGTGGGAGAAAGTATAGCGGTGCGGTGGATCTGAATGTGGCTGTCTAGAGACTTGAGAGCGAGCCACCTGCATGCGAGATTATTGTGGCTTGCCCGACGATTTGTTCCTTTGCGCGGACGAGAATTCAGGCTCCTTTTCCACTTGTTAGGTCATTTGTAATGCGAGAAAAGTCTTCGGTCCGAGAGGTGGTGTGTGGCTTATAGGGAATGCGAGGGGGAGACACAGGCTATTAGCTTTCTCGGGCCGGCTTACGAATGTATCCCGTGTGAAACGACTGCACCGCATGCTATTCCGCGTACTTCGATGTTACACGCAACAAACAATTTCATACAAGAAAAAAAAAAAAATTTTCTCGCGCTTCTCAATTCCCTGCGACGATTCCAATTGACAATCACTTTCCCGCAAGTGGTGCACACGTTTCTCCCGCGCGATTTCTCCCATGACGTCATTCTCGTTATTTCCGGTTGCTCCGCCGTTCGTATTTGTTTTTGTTATGTTTCACCTCTGTCTATTTGCTTTTATCGCGCTTGATTGCGTCCCGATTGTTGTTTCCTTGGTCTGGAATTGCCTGTGGGCCTGGCTAGAGAGAGAGGCGGAGAGTGACCGTGCGCGCGCTTGGCCCCGCCCCCTCGCCGCGCGACCTCTGCCGTTAGTCACTGACTGAACACGATTGCAGGGTGCTGACACTGTGTGTCTCACAATTCGACTAAGCGGCTCTATTATGCTCACCTGCTAATTTCGCTACACTCACTATCTACGATGAACGTTTTGTTCGTGTTTCTGGCGGCAGCGGCTTTCGCCCGCCCGGCTACCGCCGTGGAGATCACCAACTCGACACGTGAGTCCTTTTGTTTCAATATTTTTCCTTATTATTGCTGTTTGTATTGTGATAATGCCAATTGCGTACTTGACATTTGCGCGTGCGGTCACATTGATAACCCTCAACTCTAAAAAATCTCGTTAATCTGTCTGTTATCAAAGGTCACTGCCACACTGCCAGCTCTCGCGTTTCTCATTCTCTAATTTGCAATTGTTCGCAGTCATGTGGGGGATGGGCAGCAGGCATCAATTCGAAATTGTGCTAACGAATCATGTGTGACTGCAGCTAATTGCACGGCGTGATGAGGCAATTCATGGAGATCACCCATATCCACTTGAATCGGCGCGCGCAACATGTGTTCCCCTCCCGAGTCCCGTTCCTTTCCGTTCCTTTTATGAGCGCCCATTGCGAGTCACTCACTCAAAGAAGCCCGGAGGGCAATCCCGGACGCAGCATTCTGGGATGTTGGACATGGATGGCTTGACCGCCTTCGTGTGCCTTTATGGCCGACGCTCGCCGGTTATTACGCGTCCGAACTGTTTGCCTAGCCGGGTTGTGTAATGAATGCGGAGGAGGCTGCACAAATATGGAGGCGACTGAAAGGCGCCTCCAATCGGGCAATATGCGAAATGTGTGACGGCGACGACACCTCAAACCTCCAAACAATACATGTGTCTCGCCTCGAGAACATGACTTTTTTTTTGCCGCGGCGACCTTGTCGGACCTTGATTTATCATTCGGAAACGCTTGTATTCGAATCGGCACTCTGTGAATAGGGAGTGAGTGTGCAGTATTTACTGCAGTCGAACGGGCTCACCTCTCTGCTTCCGGCACTCCTCGCTGCCCTAGTAATTCGTTTTTTCGCCTTCTGGAGGCTTGAGAGAGGTTCCTTGCCCCGTGAAATGGATTGAGTTATGCTAATAGTGGTAGGGGAGAGTAGAGTGGCCGGCTGCTGACCAACCGCACTCGAATGTCAACACGAGGTGGCAACTATGCGATCTGACAGCTCACGCCACACTCACCGCCCTCTCTCTATATATTCAATTCCCACCACTTCCCACCACCCTTCGCATATTTCGCATGTGTGGACATGAGACACGCAAGGAGTGTGTGTGTGAGAGAGAGAGAGAGACGTAGAAAAAACATCTGCTTCTGCCGTGCATGTGAAAAGAGAGCAGCAGCCAGACGCTTACTGTAAAGTGATGCGATTTGCCGATCGATAATTGTCACGTTTGTGTAGACGACCTTTGTCATATGGATGGCAATGCCTAATGATTAGTTTGTATTCACAAGGGGACAGTATTGTGTGTGCGCGAGCGGATGGCAGGGGCGAAATGCGGTTTTTGTCTCCATGTCCATTGTTGTGGCAACGCAGTGAGTGGCCATCCCCGGATTGTGGGACCACTTGATTGCAGCCCACTAATCTCTATGGAGAGTGGAGAGAGAGGCAGCTGGATGATAAGGATTTACTGGTAAAGCTGATTTGTGTGTTGCTGGCTGGTTGGGTGAATGGAGAGAGAGAGAGAGAGCAAAGACTGCGCATCTCGCTCTCGCGCATGCTGCGCAATCCCTCACAATCCGCTCCCAATCAAGTCAAGAAGACGCTCGCCCCGTCATAAAACGATGACAGTGCTTAATGAAGCACGCGTCATGAAAGGCTGCCGCGCACGGCGCGCGTCGGCTGCCCGAGAGATTTACGATATCGCCAATCTCTATGGATGACCCCTGGATGTGGACACAGAGCGCATCCCTCTCATTCCAACTGCCGGAGATGGCAATCTCAGAGGGATCCAGCAAGAGAGCCTGCATATGATAACTGTCACCCGATGCGGCCTCGCGCTGACAGCCCGCACACCCTCGCCTATCCGATTGCATAACCAGCCTGAAAGGGGGTCCCTTTGCGCGAGCCGATTCGGCCATTAGCATCGTGGGGACCAGCCCCCCCCCCCCCCCGAGGGGCTCATAGACGCAACGTGATAATTGTCGGGACATGGACTCGGATTACGTCTTCCCTCCATCATTTGATTAGCAATCTGTTTCGCGCGCAGGGCGCGAAGAAAGGGGGAGGTGATGGAAATCCGGTAATTGGCGAGCTCTCGCTGTGAGTTGTCTCGGCCGGCGGGCTTCGTGCTGTGTGATGGGTCGGCGCCGCCCTTTGATCAGCGGGTGATCAGAAGATGAACATCGAATATGTTTGCGCGCCGGATTATCCCCACAGGTAGTATGTATCTGGTCTGTGGAGATGGCTCTCGAGGAGCCGCCTTTGCCCCCCGCCAGTAGCTTACACCGGAAGTGCACTCTATCGATGCGATGCCTAGATGGAACAGATTGATTGCATCTCTCGCTGTATCTGTTGCGCTTTGCCTCTCCATCACCGGAAATGACATTCGAGAATATGCAAATCGAGAGTGGGCGATGAAAAATGGCTGGCGGGAAGCAGGGACAATGATGAGAGTGGTGTGTGAACTGAATGGATTTGCATGTGTGTGTATGCTTACAGAGAGTGTAGTTCCCACGGTTTGAACGGCTAGGGGAGCTTTGTTCATGTGTGAGTGCAGCAGTGAGCGGGGGATATTTGCATGTTGGAGAGAGGCGCGCGCGCGAGCCGCCGCTGAAAGCATAGCAAACTTTCGAAACAGCAGAGTGCGTGCGTTCGCGATACTATGCAATAAAGATGAGCTGTGTGTGTACTTTCGAGGGACTGACTATGTAATTTTAACACAAGGATACGATAACATGAGCTGATGAACAAGTATGTACTTTCGAGGGACTATCTATGAAAAACAAAACATAGGTATAAGATGACATGTGAATAAAACTATTATTATTATTATGTTCAATGTTTTCAGACTCGTTGGTGTCGTGCGAGGGTGACAAGGCGGATCTGCGGTGTCCCGCCGGCACCGTGATCGCCATCCACAATGCCAACTACGGACGCTTCTCCCTCGAGAAGTGAGTGCACCTTGTCTTTTGTTCGTCATCCCTCTTCATCCACTCGTTGTAGGTGCAATCCGCCCGAGGACTTCAACCCCGACTTCTCCACCAGTTGCGCCAACCCCGGCACGGAGAGGGTGCTGCGCAAGCTGTGAGTTCTTTCTCGAATGATGTTTCTCTCTGCATAGTGTAATAGGCGTTCGCCGGCTCTCATGATGTACATACATTTTGGATCTCTCGCAATCTCGCTGCGCAGGGTGTGGGAAAGGGAAAAGGAGGGGGAATCATTTCGCCGGCAAATCTATAGCCTTTCATTTTCTACACCCTGTGGTTGTGGTTGAGAGGAGAGGGGGTATTGGCTTTTCTTTCTATTTCCATTCTCGGAGAGAGAGAGAGAGAGAGAGAGGGGGGGGGGGGTAGCCGGGAGTAATACACACCTCACTGGGCGGTTGAATGAATGCGCAATGAGGTTGTGTACGATGGGTGAGAGAATGAAAGCGGATCCTCTCTTGCTGTTGTGTCCCTGAATTATACATGCAGACTATGCCTCGGTGCTTGTTTGAACATCATTAATCTCGGTTTGTGGCGGTGCGATCGGTCCTAGGGACTAGCTGAATCATTTATGGAGGGGCTAAGGGCACACACTCTACTCTCCTGATCCCCCTAGTGTCTCTCTCGGACGTTCCCGCGCGCGTCTCCCCCCTGTCTTATTCAAAGATAATAAAATGTGTGGGGTGAGAGTGGGAAAGGAAAGGAAAAGGACGCGGCACACAAGCCCTATTGCGGGCTTTCACGCTCTTTTACGACCTCTGGATTGGGTGTGGTGGGGGTATTAGCTGCGAACGTGCGCACATTGGCGGCGAGTTGGAATGGAAGAGGAGCGGGGGTGATTGCGCAAGCTCTCACACCTCCTCCTCCTCCCTACTCGCACTACTTTGCACGGCTTTGTTGGTTGGTTAGAGGGAGTCGTCTCACTGAATTAGTCATTCGCGCACCTGGCGAAGCCAGCGCGTTTTTGTGCCCGCCACTGACACTTGGGGACAATTTGCAAAGGGTGTTGTGTGTTATGCCATTTACATGTGATTCATCACAGCAGTAGAAGAGGAGGAACGGGAGGTGACAGGAAGTGCATTAGCATCAAAGGGGGTGTGAAGAAAGACGACACGCTAATCCCAGGTGGTCCCTAGGCGGTGCGCGAAAGGCGCGTATGCAAATGTGGGTAAGCAGGCGGGGCGGCTGGTTGCAAGCCTGACGGATGATCCGGATTGAGCATTCTGGAAGAGTGATCCCTCCTTGAGGTCAAGAATACCTGCACGCTTTCAGCGCGCGGGAGCTGTTTTGATATAATTGGCGGACAGATGGGTTGCTGGCTGGTACGGTTCATTGATTAGTGCTCGCTTCGCATGAATGGCCGGAGGGACGAGCCCCACCCAGTCAATGGAATCAATTGGGGACGCGGTGATTGGCTGCGTTTTGCACAGGTGTCCTCATCACGCCAACATCTCCATTTTGGCGCACTCGATCGGAATAAATCACGGCAGATGTCGGCATTTCACAATTTCACATGATTACATTGAGTGTCAAGGTGAAAGTGGTGCGGTTGGCGGTGTTTGTTCTAGCGCGGTTGGAATGTGCCTTCTGGCGCCAGCTGCCGACATCAAAAGGCGATGTTCTTTTTCTTTCGCTATAATGGCGGAGGGCACGTGCCTGTAAGGCGATGAAATTTGAGAAGAGGATGATCACAGTGTCCGCAATTGGCGCGTCTTTTGTGTGGTCGGCCCGCGAGACATTGTCTCCTTTCTTCCCCTCAACCGTATCATTAGCCGGCGGACGCCGATAGTTGGTAGTAGCGGGGAGATGAGAGAGCAGAGTACCTCTCCCTCGAGTCAATAGAAACCTGCTGGGCCAAGTAACTGTCGAGTTGCCAGTTGCGCGCCTATTGTCGAGTGTTGTAGTAGTGATTCGCGCATGATTGCACCTGTGTGAATGACCCAGTGGAATGGTCGGGGCGAAAGAACATCCCATTGGCTGCGCTGCGCGGGATGAAATGTGCTGTGAACAAGGGGATTCGCGCGCCGGCTACTGTAGTAATTATGTGCGTGGCCGGTCAGTGGGGAGGATGTATCCCCCTCACATCCTCTAGTTTTTTTGCCTACCAATCTCATTTTCGACACGATCTCGATGTGTGAGGAGAGAAGAGGGGAGCGGATTGATGACCTCTGGGTTTGCGATTGCCTAGATTGCGGGGTACGCGCCTGCGGGAATGGGGATTCAGGATGGGTGTACTGGGCGGGAGGAAGCCACCTGGCTAGGGGCCGCGACAAATCACATCAAGCACAAGCCACCAACCCTGTGATTACGGGAGCGATCAGCAATTTTTCGCGCACCCATGTTTCCCCTCTGTCCTCTGTCTAATTGGCAGTTGGCTATGATTGGAGACAGGGAAGGGATGGCTGAACCAACATGACCCCGGCTTCCCGCGGCGAGTCGACAAACTCTGGATCGTCTTTGTTATCCAGAGTCTGGATAGGCGGTCTGGGAAGAAGAAGAGGAGTTGCGCATGCGGAATGAGTGGTCATCGCAAGTGGATTGCGACGACCTCTGCCGACTTTTAAAGGAACGATGTCCGCATCCCCGCGATTGCCGGATAATGAGTGTCTGGGATGTTGTCATTGTTGTTCTCCCTTGTTGACATGATGTCTTCCTCAGCGGAAGGGATTAATGACTGTCAATTAGGTATTCCGGCGGATGGGGTGGTGGTCCGCGTTTGTTTGGACATGCCAACAATCGAATCAGTAGACTGCTCGACTGTTGTGTAATGAATCTTGACGCCAGCTGGTGCAACATTGATATCCGACACTGGCTATGTAGATGAGGGTAGGGGGTAGGTGGATCAAAGAGTGCGAGGGGACATTGTCTCGATTTCACTCGCGGCTATCAATCATCGCACACTGGGGTCAATGCGGCGGTAAATTTGCGAGGGAAAGGGGGGGGGGAGAAAAGAGCTGAGGCTGGATATTGAGACAATGGATTAGCCACGCTCCATTAGACAATGAGTAGCGCTTCGGCGCTTTTTTGAATTTGATTGGTTCGCGCGGCGCGATGAAAGCCCGGCTGGTAGATCACCCGGAAATGATGTGTGTGTGTCTGATCTGCCCTAGTGCGCGGGAAATGAGGGTTTCTTGTGTTTGTAGCTGCGAGAAGAAGGGCGAGTGCCGGATTGCGGTGGATGACTATGTGTTCGATGACCCCTGTCCGGGCACGACCAAGTATCTGGAAGTCACCTATGACTGCCACAAAGGTAGAGAAGACACTGTGGCGTGGCGTGGTTGTCGTGGTGTGGTGGTAGTAGTGCGCAGCATTGTGTCGTCAGCTCACCTCTCTAATGCTAACTCCTCAGTTGCGTATTGTGTTGCTTGGTGTATGGTGTGGTGTTGTGCAGGTGCGACGGCCAGCAGGGGTGCCGCTTCAACGTCAACAACTCGATGCTCGGCGACCCGTGCCCGACGACGACCAAGTATCTCGACGTCACCTACAAGTGCATCCAGGGTACGACGACGACGGGGGAGCTTTGTGTTGTTTCGGTTGCTGCACTCTAGTTGTTGTGGTGGTGGTTGTTGTTATTCTATTCTAACTTCTCTAACCCACCATGTTTAGTGACTACCACTACTACTACTACGACGACGACCACTACCACGACGACTCCCGCGCCGGAGTCTGCGGAGGAGGAGGAGGTGGACGTTCAGGAGATGAACGCCTCCTCTGCTGCGTCTGGCCGGAAGACGTGCCCGTCTAGCTCGGCGTCGGTGGCCGGGGAGAGTATCCAGTGGGCGGAGGTGACTGCCGGCACGCGGGCAGAGAACAAGTGTCCCGAACACAGCACTGGTGAGTTTTTTGTTTTGTTTGTTTTCGGTTTATTATGATTTTGTTTTAAGAGGCAAACGATCGGACTATTACACCAGAGTTTCGATGTTCGAATATGTGAGATGGTTGAAACGTATTGCAAATGACTGCCAGATTTTGGAAATTGAACACTGAATACAGTTCTGATTGAAGTCGAGTTTTCATTTGGAAGCAGGAGTTGGTGTTGAAGCGTATGTGGTAGTTGGTAAAAAAAATTGCATTGATACTTTGGAAGTTGAGTCTGCGAAGATTAGATTACAGTTTTATTTCGTTATTGAAGTATATGTTAGAGTCGAAACGTATGTATAGTGTGTTTTGTCATTTTCTGACGGACACGTTTGTAAGCGACTCGTTGCAGGCACGACGACGTGGCAGTGTGAGTCTTCCGGGGAGTGGTCTGATCTGGGTCCCAACACGACTGCCTGCCACCACGAGTGGACGGCCCGTACTGTGCGGGTGGTGGACGATGCGCTCAGAGACGAGGACGCTGGTGGAGTCCTGGAGGCGCTCAGACATGTGAGTAGGGAAGGGGGGGGGGGGGTGGGGTACTTTTGCTTACTTTTGAATTCAGGTTTATGAACCACGAAGTTCAATGTTGTGCGTTGTAAGTAGAATGTGAGTTCAAGCAACAATCGCTTGTTGCAGCTGGACTCTGACGCGAAGCGGCCGCTGGTCGGGGGCGATCTGCCGTCTGTGGTGTCGATCCTCCAGCAGACTGTCACTGGAGTCGAGAAGGCGTGGAGCGACGCCATCCAGAAGACTGTCTTCGGGGTGAGTCGATTCGATTCGCAACGATTCAATCTACTCCTGTCATTGATTATTCGCATCTCCTTGACTACTTGAGTATCACGTGAAACGTAGCGTGTCCAGGAATACGATGCTTGTTTCCATTTAGTGTACCAAAATGAATATAGTGTTTCTAGAATCACTATGACCACTCCCATTTCAGAAGGTCGTCTCTGTGGCCTCGTCGATGGTTCGTTCGCGTGAGGCGTGGCGTCACTGGCCGGCCTCGGAGCGACGTCGGCAGGCGAGCAAGCTGCTGCACGTGGTGGAGCAGAGCGCGGCCCGACAGGACACGACCAAGTCGGAGAACAACATTCAGTCGGCAGTGGTGGTGGAGCTGGGAGAGGACGTGCAGGTGAGTAACCTCAACGAGTAGAGGACCACTTGAACTGGTCAGAATCAGATGGTAGTGTCTGATTTGCACTGGTCCGCTTACCGCTTAGGGTTAGCCTTTTTCACATATGTTCATGGCTTTCATCGTCAATAGTTGCAGGTGTCTCACTCTGCGCAACAGTACTACCTCTACCCCGCGCTCTCTCTCTGGGCCAAGGACAAGCAGTACGACACTGTACAAGTACCCAAGGAGGCGCTCGACAAGGGAGTGGACTTTGCCCGGGTGTACTACGCCGCCTTTGACGGGCTGGCGGAGCAGATGCAGCCAGAGTCTGTGGTTCTGGAGACGGGGGAGAGTGTGGAGCGGAGGGTGGTGAGCAAGGTCGTAGCGGCGACGGTCATCAGCAAGGGACACGTGCAGAAGATCAAGAACCTCAAGAATCCCGTGAGTCGTGTCTGTCTATCTGACTCTCTTTCTCTCTCCCTTTCTTTCTCTCTCTCTTTCTCTTTCTCTCTCTCTTTCTCTCTCTCTCTCACTCTCACGTTATACTGAATTTGCATATTCCCTTCTTCAGGTGGTGATCTCGTTCCAACACTCGTCGTCTCGCCTCGCCGGCCTCTCGCACCCTCGCTGTGTGTGGTGGGCGGCGGAGAGAAGGGAGTGGGCCGAGAGCGGCTGCTCGGTGGTGGGCCACAACTCGACTGTCACCACCTGCGCATGCGACCACCTCACTCACTTTGCAGTGCTCATGGACGTGACCGGACACGAGGTGGGGAGTCTGTCTGTCTGCCTCTCTCTCTCTCTCTCTCTCTCTCTCCCTCTCTCTGTTCATCTGTAACCCTCCCTCCTCCAGCTCTCTCCGGCGGACGAGCAGCTGTTGACGTTCCTCACGTATGCCGGCTGCACCCTGTCCATTTGCTGTCTCGTCATGACGCTCTTTGCATTCTGCGTCTTTGCTCAGGGTGGAGGCGACAGGATCTACATTCACAAGGTATGTTGTTGTTTACTTGTTTTTTATTCGGAATCGTTATATCTGAATATGACAACACAATCATGTGATCTTACTTGTTCATGAGCTCATCCTCCCGCCTTCAGAACCTGTGCCTCACGCTCGCCCTTGCTGAGCTGCTGTTCCTTCTCGGCATCTGGCGCACCGGCGACTCTCTGCAGTGCTCTGTCATTGCGGGAGTGCTCCTCTACCTCTTCCTCGCTGCTCTCACATGGATGCTCCTGGAGGGATTCCAGCTATATCACATGCTCGTCGAGGTACTGCTTGTTTGTTGTTTGTTGCTTCTATTTGTGTTGTTGTTCACTCGAACAACTCCTTCCTTGTCAATTCCTCGTTGTTTACTGAATGTTTCCTCATTGTTAACTGAATGTTTACTCATTTTTTACAGGTGTTCCCCACCGGCAGCCGCAAGCGTCTGTTCACTGTGATTGGCTACGGCCTTCCGGCGGTCGTCGTGGCTGCCGCTGTCTACTCGGACCCCACCGGACTGGGCACTAGTCAGCACTGCTGGTGAGTGAAGGGGTGCTAGGGGTTCTGTTTTCTGATAGCGCTATCAGTATTGGTGATAACTTACTTGCGTCGAGGGTGTGTAGTGCGGGTGGAACGTAGAAATGATTGGCATATGATTAGCGGTGTTTTGTTTAGATATTATTCGAACCAGGGATTAGTGATAACGTATCCGAGTGAATGTGTTGTGTAGGCGAAACGTATGGTTGTGTCACCATATTTGCAAATATTTTGGCCTTTTTTCAGAGCAAGGATTAACGATAAAATGTATGATGCAAGTGTATCGTGTGGATGATACGTATAATTTGTAATGCGGTTTTACTATTTTTCCTGTCAGTCGACACGTTGGTGGTTTTTGTGGATGGGATTGCTTATTGAACAGTAATTAGTACCTGAAAACATAGTAGTAGGATATTGGATACTTGAAACATACATGAAATTTACAAAGAAGTAAACATTTTTTCGTACTTGCTGACGGCTACCTATTTCATCATTCACGTCTTATTTGACAACCGTATAAATTATGAATTAATATTAAGTGATAATACTAATTTTAAACAATGTGATTGCAGGCTGCGCACGTCGGACCTGTTCATCATGTGGTTCGTTGCTCCGGCGGCCCTGATTCTCCTGCTCAACACTGTGTTCCTCGTGATGACACTGTGTGTGGTGTGCAGGCATGCACAGGGAGGATACCTGCCCTGCCGACACGAGAACGAGAGCGGACGGCACGTGCGGTGAGTGGAGGGGAGAGAGAGATGGAGGGAGGGAGGGAGGGAGGGAGAGAGGGAGAGAGAGACGGGCAGACTAACTGCCTGATGTTTCAGCACGTGGGTGAAGGGCGCGATGGCTCTGGTGTGCCTTCTGGGAGTGACGTGGACGTTCGGCCTTCTGTGGGTAGATGACGGCGCGTCGATCGTATTTGCCTACGTCTTCACGGTCGCCAACTCGCTCCAGGGACTCTTCATCTTCCTCTTCCACGTCCTCTTCTCTGAGAAGGTGCGGTCTCGTTGGAATACGTTTCACTCGTTGTACAATAGTAGTGTGTAAATGAAGAATGTAATAACGGAGAAGGTTCCTGAGCTGTCCTTACTAAAACAAGTGATTTCAGATGCGCAAGGACTTTGGTCGTTGGATGGGTCGGAACGGATGCTGTGGCTCGTCTCTGAGCAGCGACGGCAAGCGGCGCAGTCCGGACAGGAATGCTCTGAGCCCCTCGAACGGAAGCGGCAGTGGCAGCGAGTTCCTGGTGAGTCGCCTCCTTCCCCTGTCCTCGTCCATTCGTGTGTAGGGTCTGCGTAGACTGCTCCGCCGGGCGGCGCAGGAGTACTCGCCACAGCTAGCGCAGCGCGCCGCTCGTATGTATATCACTCGGCGATCACCCTAGTAGACTAACCAGCCTAGCATGGACGAGAGAGAGAGAGAGAGAGAGAGAGTAGACGGCGCATGAGCTCTGTGTGGTCCCTCTTAGTAGACTCACCCCTTCTAGAGTGTGTCACTAACCCTGTTGTGCTTTCAGTACGGCACGAGCAGTGAAAAGTACCAGACTCCGCCTCGCCTCCTCGCACAGTCGCCTTATATGCACCCGCCCCTGCCCAACGTCCCGCCCTGCGAGTATGGTGAGTGGCTCTCTCTCTCCCTCCTTCTCCCTCTCTCTCTCTCCCTCTCCCTCTCTCCCTCTCCCTCTCCCTCTCCCTCTCTCTCTCTCTCTCCTTCCTCCTAACCCCTCCCTCTGCAGGTACCGCATACGACTACGCCACGATTGCCTACGGTGACATGACGAATGCGCAGTTGTATGGTCGCGGGGGCGGCGCGCCTCCCATGTACCACCGCCACCCGGCCGCCCACGCGGGATACCGGACTGCCGACTGGCGCTCGAGCGGCGAGTACCAGCCGCAGCAGTTGCGGCCCCAGCAGCAGCACCGGCCCCCGCCCGAGTTCAGCCCGCCGCCGCCCCCTCCCACCGGGATCCCCAAGCAGCTCATCTACGCGGCGAGGAGACCGCCCAGTAAGGTCCGTGTGCGGTGCGGGAGAGTGGGAGGGAGAGTTGATTGTACTAGAGGGTGTGGAGTGGTGTGGTGATTGATTGTGGTGTGTAGTGAATGACGTGTAACCTGTGTTGTTTCTAGATGAGCGAGGACTCTGCGTACTCGGAGGGCGGCAACTCGTCGATGCTCACGTCTGAGGTGACTGCGACGGGGGCGACTGTGCTCCGGCTCGATCTCGGCAGAGGAGCCGCCCCCTATAGACACGACCTGTGAGACGTCCTCTCAGTCTGTACATACTCTGCTAACTCGGCGGCGGTAGCCATTTTGCTAACAAGGTGCGAGATTGACCCACTTATCTACCGGTACGATTTGATTGCGGGAGATGCTCCGATTATTTGCTGTTGGGCCCCGCCCACTTTACCCCTCTATGTTTTGTTGACCTAGTCCCGATTATTGAGGTAGATTTTCATTTTACGCACACTATGAGTTCACTTTGCTGCAATATGGATGTGTTTTTCTTTGTTTCACTGCGCATTTCCGGATGAAAATATGCATTTATGGTAATAAAGAGTTTATTAATAAAGTGGTGTTGTTTTATTGCGATACAGTATACGTACAATGCAAAAGAGAGGTACCAATATCAACAGAGCTCACCCGGCTACGATAATTGGAGTTGATGCAATATACGGTATCTCACGTGCCCTCAAACAGAATCTGTCCTCGTGACTCGAATGCTCGAGGCAACACAGTATGCCGAATCATATCTCTCCACTTATCCGATCCTATGAAAGAGCACCCACAGAGATGCAAACACTCACTTTGTTTGACTCAAGCCATGCCCAGCCCGTACTCTTCCGACTCCTCCACTGACTCCCATGAGAGCAGCCCGTCTCCCCTCTCCTTCGGACACCCCACCCACTCACCCGTGCCTTCTGACGTCGAGGATTCCGAGGCGTCTATCGTCGACGAGGAGATTGACGTCGAGGCCGTCGAGGATTCCAGCTGCGACGTCGAGGTGGATCTGGAGATGACCGTGGAGGATTCTGAGTGCGACGACGTGGATTGCGAGGTTGACGTGGTGGCGACTCCGCCCCCGTGCACCCCTTCCCCCACCGAATACGAGGAGCGGGTGTGGCTGCGAGACGCGATCGCCAGGCTGCAGGGGGAGGGACTCAGGAAGGTACTCCACATCGTACAGAGACTAGAAGGACCGCGTGAGTTGACTTGGTTTATCGATTTATTGATTTCCCATCACTAGTTCTTGCTGTTTTAGTGAAGCCAGTAGACGCTGACGAGAAGTTCGACGAGTTCGACGTGGATCTGACAGACATGCATCCGAAGACCATTCAAGCACTCACTCACCTCGTCAATATGGAGACCTGCTGCTAGGTATACGGTAGACTGCGGTGTATGGTATACTAGTTGAGATGTAGACTGTAAGGTGTACGGTAGCCTGTCGTATTCCCCCCTGTCCATGTTTGGTCCGATGACCGTATGCAATATTCGAAACAGTAGTGGTAGTGTGATTGGAATTTCATTGTGATGACGGAATGTGATCGCGCTTTTGTTTCTATTCCTAATAAATATTCACTAGTTGATTATAAAAAAATCTTCATTACTATTCAAATAGTGCAGTCGGATAATGCAGTCACCTCTCATATTTCGCGAAAACCAAGTGCATCTTTTCTGAGCGCGTCTGTTTGCAAAATTGTCTCATTAACATTTAAAATGTTTGAACAAGAATGTCCCTTTGCAAAGGTGATTGTCGTGAGCGGCGCATAACGATAACGAAGCTGTTTGGATGAAAAAGAGTTCCGTCTTCAGTTTGATTTGATAAAATCTCCCCTCATTCGATTCGGTTGCTGCTCAACCGAATCGAATGTATAGTGGCGCAGCGAAGGCTGACAGTCACGTACTCACAATCGCTGAGCTCGCCCAGTAGAGCTCACATAAAGACATCGTGCCTCGTACGTAAATATCCGATAAATTAGTTTCGCATATTCCTTTTCATTTTTTTAAACAGTTTATTGCACAAACAACAATAATAATTATTTCAAGTTCTAATTACGCAGTCAAAGTTGAGACGAATAGTTGGATACTGTAATCTGCCGGAGTTTAACTGCCAGCCTTATCTTATGTCTTGATCAGAGAGTATATTCTAAAAAATTGTTTTGGTCGTACAATATCGCGCATGTTCTGCACTCACCTTATGATAGCTCGGCGATAGTCGAAAATGAAATACATTGCCGCTAACACGGCTCGATACTAGGTTCGGCAAAGTTGAATAGAAACTGGCGCAAAGAAACTACAGTAACCCATCCGTTGGCGATGTGCCAACCCGAGAATTTGAAGAAAAATATCCCCTGTCCAGCAAATTCTCAACACCGCATTTTTAACATTTATCGCACACAAAGCCACATTAATACACGTAACAATAGTTTTTTTTCAAATCTTGAACGCTGCCTTGTTGATCACTTGATTACTGCCTTCTCGAACACGGCCTGCAAACAAACATCAGAAATGAAAAAAAAGAAACATACCTTTTCTGGGCAGAACGGAGGAGAGGCGACGACCACGCCACGCCGCAACTAACACATCACAAAGATAAGCACGAAGTGCTCGCATTCAAAGCGAATTGACATCAGCAAACATACATTCGCCAAATTTAAACTTTTTATTGAAATACAACAATACACAACGAAAATCACAAAAAATACAAAATATGATGATAATATCAAAGTTTGTAACTCACAGTTGGCGAATGCCGGACGATCCTTGTCGTCTTTGTGAAAATGTTACAGTGGTTGTTTCACAACAACGTCGGTCGGAAACCACTGAAACAAATACAACTGAGTTTCGAAAATCGCGCACACTCGTTTGAGATGTAGACTGTAAAAGCCCTTTTATACTTCGCCGCCGCCGCTAGCGGCGTAGTGCAAAAGATACAAATATCGATTGACACCGCCGGCCGCTGACCGCTGGCCGCTCGCGCACCCTTTTATACTCGAACGCCGCCGCTCACCGCTGGCGGCGGCCGCCACCGCTAGCGGTCTCCAGCGGCGATAATGCTCGCGAGTATTTGCGCCGCTGCGGCGAGGGTAATGTGCTTGAATGTTTTCAAACATGATAATTTTGTTTTATGAGTTTTGTTGTACTATGAAACAATACACAATTCTGATTCAGAATATACTAGTTTCAGTACAATTTGAGCTTCCTCTGCTGAGATTTAGACAGTAACATATAAATTGTGTACTAGAGAGTACATTAATCATGTATTTGTTGAGTAGACAAAATTTTGATTGATTTAACATAAGTTTCAGTTAGTAATAGAAAGAAACACGAATTATGAGCACCCTAATATTTTTGTACGCCGCCCGCCGCCCGTTGACTACTCCCAGCGGCGAGCGGTGAGAATACTTGTCTCGGCGGCGAGCAGCGAGCGGTGCGGCGGCGGCGGAGTATAAAAGGGCCCTAAGGTGTACGGTAGCCTGTCGTCACAGAGAAATGAAAATTAAACGAACGAACAGAAACTATGAAAACGAACAACAACGTCGTTCGGGATTCACATAAAACATATAATAATAAAAATATTACCCGAACTGAGCTGCCACCTCGAACCGAACATTTCAGCGGGGCGTATCGTGCCGTGGCTAGCAGATCGAATCGTTTAGTTCTTTTTGTGCTACTATGGACTTCGATGCTCCGAGGAACAAAAGTAATGTTTCAATTATTATCACTGATCACACACACGAATTAATAGAAAAGTAACGTTCAGGAAATTTCTCTTGTGTATGATCCGAATTCAATTCCGAAAAAAATGGTCCAAAGAATAGAACACCACAGGGAATATACAACGCAAAGAACGGAATGAGGGTCTGAAAGGTACTATTTTTCACTTACACAAACAAAATTAGATCAGAAACAGAAATAAGATCAATGAAAAATACCTGCGCAACAAGAGCTTTGAATAGTTGTCTGTGCAAGGAAATCAACTTATTCGATATGCATACTTTTCCCATCGCAGTGTAGGTTTGCACACCGCACCAAATGATCACAGCTGAAGTGATTGACATCATCAACTCACTGAAAGTTCCCAGAAGAAAGCCGGCGAGTGCCGCCTTTACTAGACAATCGTTCCAGTTTGAATCTGATCGAAAACTCACTGCTCTCTATAATGTTATTGTTCATTCAAATTCAAACCTATGTGAGAATGAGACAAATGAAAATTAGATTAATAAGTATGGACAATGTGCCATTCATGTATGTGATGTAGTAATGTAGTGGAGCGTAACTCATTGATATGGAAAATTGTAAAATTGAACTAAACGTTCGCGTATTTGTATGTGAGCATTCACCAAAATCGGTATTTGAATAAGTACATGCACTTACTTCCATTAGAATACAATCTATGAATACAAAGCCAAACTGCGAATCTAAGTGAACTTAGATCTTCATTTCAATCTTTAGGAAGATATTACATTTTGAACCATAACTCTGACACCGCAGATCAGTACACATAACATAATTTGTGATTCGTTCGAACTATGTACACGTATGTAAACCTATAGAAATACAAACTGTTAGCATTTCACACATCTTCCTAAATGCAATAAAATCTTCTTTATTCAAGCACATTTTCAACATGCAAGCATAGTATTCTGCTCATAGCGCCATTCTCAATAAGTCGTGAAACTAAACTCGGCCCGTCATATAAACACGGCTAAACTGGTGAGAACAAGTGCATTAAACAAGTCTTCTATGAAGGTCGAACGGCAAAGTAATGCATACAAGAGTACATACAGTAGCGGGAGAGATTTAGTGGAGGATACGGTAGGAGTACTGTATTCACGCGGGATACTTGAACACGATTCCCTGGTCCGCATCCAGCTCCAGAACCTAGAAAAGAAAACATTTGTCTGTCTGTCTCTCTCCCTCCTTACCTTGGAAGACAGGTCGATGTTTTCGCGAGGGAAGTATTTCTCCACATTTGACGTCACTGCCACAATCTGGAAGAATGCAAGTAGATTTGAGAGAGAGAGAGAGAGAGAGAGAGGGGGGGGGGGGGAGAGAGGGAAAGGAAGCCAGATATATATATATATATATATATATATATATATATATATATATATATATATAAAGAAAGAGAGAGAGAGAGAGAGAGAGAGAGAGAGAGAGATCGTCTCACCTGACTCTTGCCGAGTCCAGTCGCGGCGTTGGGCAGATCGAGGAGGGGGAGAGACACGGGCGCCTTGCCGAAGTTGAGGGCAGCCACGTAGACCTGAATAGACAGACTCTTTATCTCTCTCTCTCTCTTTCCCTCTCTCTCTCACCATATCTCTTCTCTCCCCCCCTCTCTCTCTCTCTTTCTCTTTCTTTCTCTCTCTCTCTCTCTCTCTCTCTCTCTCTCCACCCACATTTCCCTCCGTCTCGTTTCCGGGCCGCAGGAATCGCGTCATCGTGAACGCGCCGTGCACAATACGACCCATCAGCGTCTGAAAATGACGGAATTCGAAAATAAACGACATACGTTTCGATCTCTTCGTATATCTAAGAAAGTGAATGCTATGGAATAGAGTTGAAATTCACCGATAAATCTATAAAATTATCCATACTACGGATCTTTTTCACCAATACAACTGTTACTACAACCATTAAAAATATAGTTCTATGCTCGTAATAAGTTGCGCGCGATGGAGTAGATCAGATGAAGACGGAGAGTCAGCTCTCGGCAATAGCGCGCAAAACAAGATAGGCAGACGGTTATGGCACCGTATTTCGAACTGCAAGCGAGGTAGATCGAAAACTATCGCTCTGGCGCAAAAAAAAATAAACACCATTACATCATTGCTCAAACAAAGCCTCGCCTTATATACCGTTCATAACTCTTTCGCAAGTCTCTTACTATCGTAGTTCATTCATCGTAAATCTCCGTAATTCGTGTGAATTTCGCCCTCCCCTTCTCCGCTCATAACCCTTTCGTCTGTCTCACAAAACAATTTCGAAGAGACTGGCTATTTATCCTTCTCCGCTTCTCTCTCCCCCTCACCTTCCCGCTCATGACGGTGTCGTCTCGCTGTCGCAGCTTGGCCAGCTTCTTGAACAGCTTCAGCGGCGACTGCGCCTCAGAGTACTGGCGCTGAAACGGCAACGCATCAGCATCTCTTCTTCGCCTATTCAACCCCTCTATCTGCCCACTTTTATCAATCCAAGCAACATGGCGGGTCAATGTGGGCTTGATCAGTGCGTGATCGCATCGAGTAATAAAGTCGCCTCCTCACCTCCCAGTTGATATTGGCAGTGTCTGTGTGTGTGGGCACTCCCGTCTTGCTGTCGCTGAACCCGCCCTCTGCACTCCACTGCATCGCTCCGCGCTGCGGCGGCACCTGCAAGAAACGAACCGTGATCTGATAAACACATGTTTCAATCTTTCAAGTTTCAATACTGTTAGCTGTTAGGTAAGATTGTGCTTGAACCACGCTGCGGCCGCACCTGCAAGGACAGACAATTGAACTATGAATCTGAGATTGCAAGATAAATAAGACTACTAAGAAAATATGATTGCTACGGTAACGTTGCGCCACGCTGCGGAGCCATCTGCGAACATCGAAGGTGACGAATACTGTGTTATTATTACATATTCACTCATTCGATGTACGTTTCACCCAGTGAACATATATATATATATATATATATATATATATATAAGTTTATCGCATGTATGTTTGATAGAGTATGCAAGAAATTGCGGATGGACACTGGCGAAATAAGTGATAAATGCTAGTAGTGAAACAAAATTTTGTATTTAAAAATAACAAGAAAAAAAGAAACTCACGATACTGTCGTTTCCCAGATCTCTCATTCCAAGCTCGTCTCCATAGTAGAACGAGTTGCTGCCAGGCAGGAGGAGCTGAAAGGATCTGTCTGTCTGACTGTCTCTCTCTCTCCCTCTTACTCATCTCTCTCTTCCCCTCTCTCTCCCCTCTCTCTCCTTCCTTCTCTCTATCCCTTACCTGAACCATGAGCAGCATTTCGGCGTGGGCTCGCGAGTTGACGCGAGTCGCAATGCGAGACACGAACGGGTTGCCGAACTGAAATAAGGACTTTGTGGACATAGAGAAAGGGAGAGAGGGAGAGAGAGAAAGAGAGAGGGAGATAGAGAAAGAGAGAGAGAGAGAAAAAAAGAGAGAGAGGGAGAGGGAGGGAGGAAGAGAGAGAGAGAGGGAAGAGAGAGAAAGAGAGAAAGAGAGAGAGAGAAAGAAAGAGAGCGAAAGAAAGAAAGAGAGAGAGAGAGAGAGAGAGAGAGAGAGGGGGGAGAGAGAAGGAAGGAAGAGGGAGAGGGAGAGAGAGAGAAAGAGAAAGAAAGAGAGACGAAGAGAGAGTGAGAGCGGGAGAGGGAGGAAGAGAGAGAGAGAGAGAGAGAGAGAGAGAGAGAGAGAGGAGGGAGAAAGATAGGGAGAGAGAGGAGAGAGGGAGAGAGGGCGGGAGAGAGAAGGGGGAGTTAGAGATAGAGGGAGAGAGGGAGAGAGGGAGTGGGAGGTGGAGAAGTGGAGAGAGACAGAGAGAGATAAAGAGGGAGAGAGGGAGCCGCACCTCCCACTGGGGCCAGGCCTTGTCGTGCATGTTGTGATAGAGAAGGACGTCTGAGAGAATCTCGTGCACACAAGAGGACACACTGTCCTCGTTCCAATGGCAGATCTGCAAGTACGGTAGAGTACGGTAGGGTATGGTAAACTATTGAATTTGGAAAAATACAGAACATATGACCACGGCAATTCACAACTGAACAGAAGCGGCATGATGACAAATGGTTTTAGTGCGGTTTCGTTTCGAGACTCATTCTACAGATTGAGACAGAGAGTGCGCGAGAGAACGCGCGATTAGAGAGACGGCAGACGGCGCGAGGGTGGAAAAGAAACGAGAGTGAGCGAGAGTGCGTGGCAATTTGAGGGAAATGATTCCTCGACGGAACGCGCCGCGCGCCGAATCTTCTTTGTTCAGTGTGAATTGCCGTGATGACCATTTAAGTGTGTTTTACGAGCTCACTAACAATACCGCACATTGCCCACTTTGAATGATTTCGGGAAAAGTATAATAGCTCACACATAAGAATATACGTTTCACGCGATTATTATATGCTCTAACAGTCTTTTATGGACAATCACAACTACGGTTGAAGTTTTAAGAGTTCGCGGTACCACATTCACGTTGAACTGTTGAACAACAAAAATCGAGATGCAATGGAAAATTTTTGAATCTGATAAGTTTCACAAACTGCATATAACTCAACTACAGCTACCGCTCACCAATTATTCTATATACATCAACTGGTCCTCAAACTAAAGTACCATGCTGCCAACTAATGCAGGAATTGAAACCAGCTGAGAATCCCTCACATTGTTGTTCCTCTGTGCATGTCACAAACACTCAATTCGTTAGGTTGATCAAAGACCGAATCGCCCCCACCTTGCTATTGGACCCTGCCATAAAAACTACTACGGACGAAGCGTCAACTTGTCGGATTCAAATAGTGAATCGCCCACCTTGCTGTTCTACAACAGTTGTTTCAAACTTTCGCAGGACCAACACTCTTGTCAGGTCGATTAAAGACCAAATAGCTCACTACACGACTACGGACAAACATTCAACTTGTCAGGTTGACCAAATACACACCCTCACATTGCTGTTGCTCTTAACTCTCAACCCTGTCTTACATAAATTAAATAGTACAGTGGTAACAAACTCGCAGGACGAACTGTCAACTTGTCTCGGATTCTCAATATCGGATATCGGATTCTCAAAAACCCCGCCTTGCTGTTGCTCTCGACCCTGTCATACAGACTACCACGGACGAACAGTCAACTTGTCTACTCGCTCTTAACTACAGCCGAGAAATCAGTTCCTTCTGTTGATTGTTGATCAGATATCAAATACCCACCTTTTTACATACGACAACATACAACAGTAGTTTCACATACAACAGTATGTCAAATAATTAAAAGATGTCTCAGTGAACAAAAATATCTCTCTTCCCTCCCCCATATCTCTCTTTTTGTAGTTCTTTGATCGTTTCGTTTAGCAAAAACTTTCGTGTGCAGGGAGGATTGAACTCGACCCTTCCATTTGATGAAACAGCAACACTACCACTGCGCCATTCGACACTTCTATTCGGTACTCATTTCACACGACTTGGCATCCAATCGGAAATGGAAAATTCGATAATGAAAGAAAATACTTCTTTTTTGCCGCGAACAGTTGGGTGTATATCATATGAAGACGTTGCGTTATATTTTGTGAGTTGTAACAGACCAGATTTCGAAAATTTTCAATAAGTAGACTAAAAATAATTGCAAAAAACAGTATGTAAAATAAATAAAAGATGTGTCAATGAACAAAAATCTCTCTCTTCCCTTCCCCATATCTCTCTTTTTGTAGTTCTTTGATCGTTTCGTTTAGCAAAAACTTGGGTGTGCAGGGAGGATTGAACTCGAGCCACCTTGCTCACCTTGCTGTTGCTCTCGACCCTGGCCAGCTCGTAGTTGAGGACGGTGTCGATTCCGGTCTCGGTCAGCTTGCGCTTATCCTTCTCCTTAGCCTCCTCCCGGGACACGAACAGGGCACTGAAAGGGAGTGAGTCTCTTTCTCCCTCCCTCTCTCTCTCTCTCTCCCTCACATCTTCCTCTCCTCATCGCCCTCCTTCCTGCTCTCGTTGGCATAGGTGTCGACGTGCTGCTTGATGTCTCGGAGAATGTCATCGATCGCCGGCCAGTTCTGGAAAAATGTAAATTACAAAATCAGCGGCCAGTCTCATCGGTAGTGATTCCTAAGTGTTCCGAAATATCTAAGGACCATTCGAAAGGCGATTATGGAGTGTTCCAAGGACATTCGGAAGTGTTTTCAAGAGGCTGATCGCAACTAAAACTACATTATCTGTTAAAAAGTACTTTGCGTAAATATAGTAAGTTTGATCTATTGTTCCGAGATGACGACTCGACATAAGACCACACAACGAAGCGTACTACTCAAAGTTTTAACAGTAATAAGACCAAAACTCTTGTCACTTGCCTGATTTGCGATGAATTATGATTCGAAAAATCGGAAAAAACGAAATGATTGAATCGAAATCGCCAACCAACAAATACGCAGTGAGTGAAACGTACAACACAATACACAAAGCACAAAACACAATTGCAAGTTGAACTGACCGGCTCGCTGCCGTCGCCTTTCCGCGCCAGGTACTCGATGCCCGACAGATGGAAGCCGTCCACGCCCCGGTCGATCCACGACGACAGCACCTCCTGGGTACGGTGGGTTACGGTATTACAGTAGACCTACAGTACCCCTTGCCCCACTCACAATGGTCATCCCACGTCGATCAAAACATCTATATAATGTCAGCATACAGTACCCCATCGAACCCAAATTCGATACAGTATCAGAATTCAGAACACAGTAACCCACTCACAAACATGCTCTCCCTGACGGCGGTGTTCTGCCAGTTGAGCAGAGCGGCCTTCTCGTTCCCGATCTCGTGCTGGTAGAACAGGTTCTTGTAGGCCGTCGACACTCCGGGAACGGCCTTCTTCGACCAGCGGTAGTACTGAAAGTTCGAAATCCAAATCAAGGCCTTATCCAAGATAGCGATAAAACACAATACTGCAAGACTTTTGCGATACGTTACAGACAATATGCAATACTACTTGCAGCACTTCGAAGGTAATCTGTCGTTTGGCTGTTTTGTTAATCTGTTTTGTAGCGCTAGAAAATCAATGATTTGTACATGTTTCGGTAACTATTCAAAAATCATCTGAAATTCTCCAGTAGTACCGCAAAGAGTGATTGTTGGAGAAACGTTTGAGAGATTATTCTATTCAAGCAATTATTCTATATGATGAGTGTGTTTGAAATACGTTTCAACAATTACTGAATACGAGCATAACACATCGAAGGTAATCTGTCGTTCACATGAGTAGTGCTAGAAAATCAATGATTCGTACTATTGTCGGTAACTATTCAATAGACGTATGCATACTCTGCGGAGGCGGGGGTCGAGCGAAATAGCCCAATTTCAAATGATAACTCAAATATTCCTATATCTCCGAGTATTTCTTGTTCTTTTTACACTTCTTTTCATACTTCTATCTCATTCATATTCGTCCGAACATTGAACTCTCTCTCCTTCTGTTTTCTTGTTGCTAGTGGTCTCTCTCCTCGCTTCTCGATCTTCCCTACCTCCGAGTAGTTCTTATTGGCGGGCAAACTGGCGGCGGAGCTGCGAATGAACCAGTCGTGTTCCACCGACGTCGTCGCTACGGGCAGGTCGATCACGATGTGCATGTCTGGAAGGTGAGGGGAGATAAAATGGAGAGTGATCTCATGGAGATGGATCGAATCTCATCTCTGAGAAAAGGAGGGTGAGATCAATTGGGAAGTGATCTACTGCTGACTACCGTGCATCTGTCCCACAGAATTTATAAGATCAAATGGAGAGTGATCTCATGTAGTTATGAATCGAGTTACGATTGATCTGTTGATCAATACTCGATAGAGGTGAGATCAATTGGGGAGTGATCTGCTGCGCACAACAAGGGGGTGATGGTTGGATCAGATCAATTGGAAAGAGATCTCATGTAGTCATTCTGGATCGAATTCCGATTGACCCTATAGTGCCAAATGGCCAAATTATTCGATGTTTGTATTCTTGTCAGATCACTGGAAAAAAAGACCCGAAATATGATCTTTATCACTGTTACTGATCGTACATGTGATGGTCCCTAACTCTGAAGATCTCTTCGTCTCCCAATTGCCACGTGCTATCGGCGCCGGCCTTTGACACCATCAGATTGTCACGCCTCGGATTAGGCCCTTCAATCTCAGATCTCAGATCCGGCGCCGCCGCGAGACAATAGAGATGCGGCAAAACCCACTAATCCCCCAGTCAATTGGATTGCCGCGCCCTGTCAGAGAGCATCGAGACATCCACATAGGCAAGCTGCCTGTCAAAAAAGCATCACGGTGCGAGTCTCGCTCATTCACGTTCAACAACTTCACTAATTTTGACAATAATAACCTTGAATTTACAATCCTGCCACCATCTCGGTTACATTAAAAAATATCATGAAAAGAACAAGTAATAGAACATCATTCACGCATAATTCTCGTGAATCTAGTTTGATTCAGTTTAATCAAGCACTCTTCTCTCTATCAGCTATCAGCTTGTCGGCCACGCTGTTTCAGTGTGTTTTCAGTCAACCAAGTACGTTTCAAGTTGTCAATATAATAAACACCGACTGGTTTCGACAATTCCTCTCGACAATTCCTCCAAACATATTAAAAACACAGAAATTTAACGGATCAACGCACCCTTCTCATGAGAAACGAGACAAGAGAAAACCAATGAACCACTGGTCTCGTGTACAGTATGTACAGTATGTATGTATGTATGTATACAGTATGTATACAGTACATGTTTAGTATATACAGTATACAGTGTATACAGTATATGTACAGTATATACAGTATATATACAGTGTATACAGTATATGTACAGTACAGTATGTATACAGTATGCATCAATGCAATCACGCACCCTTCTCGTGGACCTTGTCGATGAGCTTGTCGGCGACCGTGTTCACGCCCAGCTTCGAGTCGATCGCGCGGTAGTCTCTAGAAAAATTCATGAGTACAAACAAGCACCACACGCATAAGTCCACAAGGGAACAGCGGATGTCGTCAGGTTATCTATTCTTCTCTTGGTTTCGAGAGATTCTTCTCAAGAGAAGACGAAAAGGTTATCTAGTCTCGCCGATGTCTAGTGTCGAGAAAATACACCAAGAGACAAATCAGGTACACAGGTACACAGGAGACAGGTAGTCTCCGGCCACTCACCTGACGGCGTTGCTGAAGTCGTCTGTGAGCAGGAAGGGCGACGGCCACACCGTCTGCACGCCAGTCTTGCGAAGGTTCTCCAGCCTGTCAGGGGATACGTTTCATGGAGTGAACAATACAAATTATTCTGAATCACAGACAATGTCACTAACATGTATGTTGGCACTAGAACATGTACGTTTCCAGTCATCCGTAATATTGAAATCGAGAATGTAGTACAATCGGAATAGCGTGTTAGCAAGTCATTTCTCTCACACCGGCGATCGAGACGTTGACACATGTACGTTTCACACCACGCGTATAATTGATTCTAAAAATGGTAGTCAATAGATCGTTTGCGGTATTAACCTATCGATATACCAAAACAATTTGAAATTATTTTCCAACTCTCACCGGCTGATGAGTCCCTCGGCGTCGCCCATTCCATCTCCATCCGAGTCCTGGAACGACGGCACCCACACCTGCAACGCCGATCGATAATCAATCGATATTCACTTTTTTATTCACTTTCAACTTCGATATTCTTACATTGGTTTCATCTTTCACCGTCTCTCATTCTCATTCAATCCCTCTCCTGTCACACTTTCGCCCCTCTCTCAACGGAAACCGAAACCGCTGCACACTCGAAAAACCAATTCACATAGAAACCCTTATAGAAAACCCTGCAGCAGCTGTGTCCTGCCTCGTTCACACGATTACTAACCGTGATTCACAAAGACCCTGCCCTCCCTAAAAAGGGCCCTCGTCTCTCTACCGCTCAAAAACATTTCTGCCAGCCGACCTCGATTCAAACTATAGTTTCCCTCGACTGTCCACTTTCATAAACATCCTCTATAGACCGCACACACATATGGTGTCACAGAGAGAGCGTAATGCATCGCAGATGTGTGGGTCCACCCCAAAAACATTCAAAGTGTCATAATCTAGTACAGTAAACCCTATATTATATTACTCAAAGTTATAAGTTATACAACAAAATACAGTAAGTCCTATCTTACCAGGACAAATTTACAAACTACAGTAAACTATACTCAAAGGCACAGTTACAATATACAGTAAACCCTATCTTATTCAAAAATCTGGGGGGATGCAAAATACAAAAACCACACCCACCCTGTACGCGACAGCGGTCTGCCACCAGTTGGGTCTCTCTCGGACGGCGCATCCGGGCGAGAGGAAGACGAGCAGGAAGGCGGCGATCAACATGCCCAGCCAGAGCAGCCAGAACAGGATGAACAGCGACCATCTGCAAGGGGGGGACGGTTGAGCATGGGAACATGCGGTCTCTACTAGATTCTGCAGAAATGGATTAACAGAGATCCGCAAGGGGGGAGTTAAGATTTTCGGCCTTTCATTCTGCAGAAACCGACATTTGGAAAGATGTTTTCAAATAAAAAACGCATTACGGCTGATTCATTGACATCGTTTTGTTCCCTCGCATTTACACAGACTCTAACCTATTACACGATGGTTTAGACATCGCATAGACACGGTCTGTCATAAACCCAGTTTGGTCGCACAATAAACAGAGCGCGCAGCGTAAACCTCGATTTACCGCCGGTGCCATCCCCCATTCCCCTCCATTCAGCCCAATTTCACACCAGATGGCCCCATCGCTCGACAATAAATACACCCCCACAGCAGACAGACCCATTCCCTTCCTTCCACCTCGCCCCTTTCCCGCGCGCCAAGATTAGGGACCATGGGAAAACGAGAGAGTCAGGCGAGATTTGCATACCGCGCGGGTATGTGTCAACCGGTAGGATCTCTCTCAGCAAATCGATGGTGGGGTGACACTTTGACGGAGTATCGCCCGCTCCCGAAACACACCTATCTCACACTCACTCAATCACATAGTGCACGCGTGCGAGTGGGGAGAGAGAGACGTGATGGATTGGAGTAGCGCGGCACTAATGGATCCTCCTTCCCGAAAACACACATCTGTATAGAACCTAATGAATCTTCCGGACAGCAATATCCGCGCCCCTTGGTGTCGTTCTCTTCGAGCAACCTTTGGTCGCGTACTCACCACTTTCCAATTCCATTAGCCCCTAAGACCTTCCTCCTCAAATTGAATATGCGGGTAGTGCACGTCTTTCCCGTGTTCGTTGGTCAAATAAGCCAGGAAGGAAGTAGGATGTAGGAGTATCGGCGCAACCATTCCACATTCAGCTCTAACGACTTTGTTTATCGCCTCTACTGCTAGTTGTGTGTCGCGTTCGCCATAAAACATGGACGACAGAGCAGAGACTGTGGTTGTTCGTATTTCGTATGGGATACTACATCCGAATCTTATTAGAAAATTCAAACGTACAGCTGATACTACCCGAGTGTGCTACACATAATCGACGGAACGCTCAGAATTTACGCAAATCGTCCCGTAACGAGCATAAGCCTCCGCGTCATTCACCCACGCCTCCTCTTCTCTCTCTCTTTCTCTCTGTGTCCCTATCTCTCTCCCCCCTCTCTCTCCCTCCTCCCCTCCCTCCCTCTCTCTCTCTCTCTCTCTCTCTCTCTCTCTCGCTCTCTCTCTCACCCCCAGTGTCCCCCTCTATTTACTCCCCGCATTTGAGTCTGCTGCAACACCTAATCCCGCCTATTCGACAATCACGCAGCGCCAGATGCAAGCAACATAAATAGAAACATACAAGATACAAAGCACACTAGAGTCATCCAGAAGGTAATCCAGAACACAGAACACACCTGAGCGTCTTCCAGAAGGCCATACAAAACACAAAACACACACCTGAGCGTCTTCCAGAAGGGCGAGTCCCTGTACGGCTCGAGCTCGGCCTCGGTGAGCCCGATCGTGTCGTGGTCGGGGCGCGCGCGCGTGGGAGAGTCCGGGTGCTCGGACACCTGCACGGGGCACAGTTTAGGTGGGGAACAGTGATAGGATATGGTGACCACATACGGATACCTAATAGAATATAGACTTTCGAGGGAGAAACCGAGACAGGAAGAGGGTCCTCTCAGACCTGGCCGGGAAGCAGTTTAGGTGCGGAACAGTGATATAATAGATTGTGCTGATCGGATATGGATACCTAATCGAATACAGACGTTCGAGGGAGACTTGTTTAGTTCAGTGCAATTTGAGATTCGCAGAAAGAAGATGTTGTTGAATAGATATTGCATACTCAATAAGAGTATTATTATTATTTCTTCCTCTCTCGCATCGCGCGGTCGGGTCGAAATGATCTTCCCCCAGTACCCTTGAGCCAGGCGGGGAATAGCTCAAGAGAACGCTGTCTTCCTAGCCCGCGGAGTTACTATTTTGAATTATAATGGAAGGAAAGGAACACCCGGAGCCCCACTATCGTCTATAATGGTATCTAACTCTAATGGATTATGGAAAGGAAATCGACTGATTATCGACTGAATATCTATCTAATAAATATCGACTTTCGACCTTCGACCCTACCATCCCCGTTGCTAAACTGTGTTTCTCCCAGCGCTTAGCCCTAGTGGTGTACCGTATGCACTTGTTGTATAGTCAGGATATAGCGATTCTGGATAAATGATTGATTTGATTGATTGATACTCAATAAACTCTTCGAAATACCAGGTTCCACATTCGACGCGGTTGAATTCGCTATCCCCTCAAACAATTACTTGCACACAACACAACAACAACTCTCACCCTGAACACGGAGGAGAGGGTGGCGGTGGAATTGGAATGCGACGGGGGCTCCATTTCGAATCAATCGAAGACGGAGAAATAAGGAGACGTTCATCGTCTTATAGGGGGATCACCGGGATGTTACACAGTGTTCATTGCTAATTCGCGTGATAATCGTAAGGGCACCGTACTTTGCCGTTCATAGTTTTTCAGTGGTCAGTCTTATTTAGTTAGTATGTTTGCATCAATTGCGTTTTCATCAATTGTTTCGCAGTGTGCATCACTTTCACTAGTTTCACAATCGGTTTGTTGACTCAGCGTTCGCAGCTTCGCCACTGAATCAATGCATTTTGACAGCAGGCGGGGAAGCGACCCTAGCAACCCAACAACATACATTTAATAACACGCCGCTCAAAGAGCACATATGTGATGATTGGGGAGAGATGCACACTCAGCTGTTCTCTTTTTCTCTATGTGTTCTGTTGTGATTGTGACACTCTCGGGTCGCGACCACTTTGTAAACACATCACGTTTCCTTCTTGCTCGCCAGCCACCGCTCGACAACAGCTGTTTGTGTGTGTCGGCGCTCTTTCTAATTTCCCTGTTGAGAAAGATGAGAAAGGTTGTGTGACACGCCTCGTATCGATTTACTTCATAACAAGTTGTGAGTCGGGGAGCCTCTGTCAGCAGCGGCGGCAAGCCATTGCATTTCCGGCGAGTGCGAATGTGCTGACTGGGGCGAGGCGAGTGCGATTCGATCGTCCCAAAATCGACCTGTGTTTCAAGAGACACACATGTCCAAGGCCGGGGTTGCGCGGCGAGTGAGTAAGTACAATTCAAACAAGGGACCGGCACGCGTGAGAGAGAGAGAGAGAGAGAGAGACGACTACTCCCTCCACTATTCAACCCAAATATGCGCATAGTAGATCATGTACACACACACACACACGTCGCGCGTGCTGCGTGAGAATTCCCAGACAAATCGGTGTGTAATAAGATTCGCGAACAAAAAAGACGCCGCCAGACCAGACAGACGCGGAAACACAGTTATCAAGTTATCAATTATCAAATCAAAGCAATGCAAATAAGGAAACAACGCGTCATTGAGTTAGGGAAATGAAAACATTTGGAAATCATATGAAAGCACTCACCGGCTCATAAGCCTTGGGCTTTCCGAGGGGCGGCGGGGCGATGGGGTTGCCCGAGACGGCAGTCATGTACGAGTCGGTCTTCTGTCCGCGCTCCACCTCGTAGAACCGCGGCGTCTTCCCCTCCGGACCCGGCATCAAATGGTCCGTCGCACTCATTCCGGCACGCCAATCGAATACGCAGTAGTGGAGTTGTTTGCCGGCAAAATTCAGAAACACTCACGCAACATAACAACAACAAGCGGCGGCGTCTCTGAGGGCGGAGCCAGCCGGCGAGAGCGCGGGCGGGCGAGGCGAGCGCCCGGCAGAGACGCAGAGGCGGCGGGGTGAAAACGTTTATTAGCTCCAATATTCGTAAACAAACATTATGAGATTCAGTGTATTATTGGTTGTCCAGGCTTTTCGATAAGGGAGAGGGGATGATCTGCCAGTTGAGCACATGGCGTGGGAAAACGGTCCATTCTGTAAGTGTGATCATTTAGAAAACGATCTGAGGAGATGGAATAGAAAGTGATCTCAACGTTGTCCAAAATCGCTTTTCAAAACATTTTCTCACACTGAATTTGTATGGACAGTTTTCAAACGTATAGTAGCGCCCATTTCACACAAATCCCACGCAAACAACCACTAATCTGCGATGATAATCGCATCGTTGCACATTCGAACAGCAAACCGAATGGCGCAGCCTCGAAACGGTTATTACGAACGATGTTGCACCGATTTCGGGGAAAAGCAAAATGTTATATGTAAAATGAATAATTATTCATTTTGATAATGAAATTTAAAAATGAGGTGAAGGTAAAGAATACTGAGTGTGAGACTTATGAGTTCTCAAGGAATCGAATGACTATGGCTCGACACCAACTTATTTAAAATGTGATTAAAAGTGATGTTCAGCCAATGTATAGCGCGAGGCCAGAAAACAACGTTACCTCAAACTAAAAGTAAATAAACTAAATCTCACCTCTCGGTGATATCGTGCCAGTCGCGGACATCGTTGGCGTGCCATCGCACATAGCTGCCGAGCAGGTCGACTGCGCGCGCGGCCAGGGGAGCGGAACACACCTGCAGCAGACAAACGCATAGGTTACTTTGAGGTTCGAGAACGTCGTGGTTCCTCTCGCTGATAATTTCGTGTCTCTCTCTCTATTTGACATCATCCGAAAGAAGTTTTAAACGCACATTTTCATGATAATAATAATAAGTTTATTACCGTGTACATTTGGAGAAACAGTTTAACAGTTCAATACAGCAAAATGAGCAATGGCATACGGTATGAGAAAAAAAGTGTAAAATGATACAGAAAGCATCGAATGTTGACTTTTTATTCGGTACGCACGGCAATTATTAACTTGCCCCACTCACCTCATTGATGATAGGAATCGCGCACTGCAGGTAGCACGCCTGAAAACTGTAGTTTTAAAGTCGATTTTTGAAAAAAAAAATTCTAGAGTTTCAACCGGAATCGTCGCATACAGCGGATTCAAGCTTCTTCTTTTTTAATTAATAAGCATTTTTTTGAATAATTGAGTAAATAACGTAACTCCTCCCAGCGCTAGTCGAACACCTCTCATGCTATACTGTACATGAAAATGCGATTCTGGATAAATATTTGATTTGATTTGATTTGAGTAAATACAAAATACAGCACCTGGAATGCGCACAGCTTGCCGAGCTGCGCTTCGTAGGCGGAGAGCGAGGACGAGGTGAACAGCTGCAAGGGTGGAAATGATATTGTACTCTATTAAAAGAATAATACAATTACGTCACAAGTGTTTTTTCCCACGCTCTTGTGGTGTACCGTATGCAGTAGTTGTATAGTCAGTCAGGATATAGCAATTCTGGATAAATGATTAATTAATTAATTGATACGTCACAAGAACGAATTACGAGCGGCATCGAACTCAACCCCCCTCTGCGATTGATAGCCACGCGCACAACTACTTCGCTACCGCCGCGCCATAAATCACAGTCACTTTATAATTATAACATCGTGCTGACGTGTACCATGTCCGTGGATCGTTATGAATTGCGATTTGCGAGCTTTTGACTTTGACTTCGTACCGATACTGCCATATCCAATCAAGTAGCGATAAAAACACGCACGACCAACCCATTTCCATACATCGCCATTCAGTTTCAGTATTCAGTGCTTGACTGTTTTTTTATGGATAAACAATCATTATACTTATCCGGACTCACCGTGACATTGTCCCCCTCGACTCGCCCGACCGCCTTGCTCTCTCCTCCTTCCCCACCGCCGCCGCCCTGCTGACACTGCGCGTCGCACTTCAGGAACGTCAGCGGCTCCACCTAAATCACTTATATCGTAACTTTCAGCGAGTGGAGTAGGTAAAAGTGTACTCCTAACCTACCGCGAGTGGAGTAGATAGAATTGTTATCCTATCCTAAATAAGCGATAAGCGAGTGGAGTTGATGGAGTTATTCATATACCGTAATCCTAATCCTCCTATCGTAACTCGTAACCCTAAGTGAGCGGAATATTCTTATACATTTACCCAAATCCCCTAAGCGCATGAAGTAAGTGAAAATGTTGTCCTCCTATCATAATCCTAATTGAGTGGAGTAGATCCAATTATTTTGTTCTTCACCTCTGCAAAGCACGGTCTGGCTGCAGTGAACGCCGCCCTGCGATGTGAACAGACGACGTTCGACGGGGAGAAGACCGAATCGGCAGACTGGAAGTAATTCACAATAGAAAACACATATCTGTGACAAATCCTTGTATTCCTTGCAGTGTAATTTGTATTAAACTTCTCTCCAATTTTCCAGGAGCTTGCGCACAATGGTTTTATAGTTTTATTTGAGTTCGAATTCATGGCACTACGAACATGAAATAAATTCCATGACCATGTGAACAGTATTCGCCATATTTTTATCTAAAGACTAGTGAAAATCGATTTTCAAAAATGTCGCGTTCTAGAACGGTGTCAGCGATGGTGGTATTTGCGTCAAGGAATTAAGTCGCTTATTTTGAATAGTTTTGAAACGCGGTTCACGCAGAATGGTAAAGAAAAATATTGTCTACCATTCCCGCGTGGTCACGTTTCATAAATATTCATAGTAGTGGAGAGATTTTTATGCGACGACACTATTCGCACGCCTTCAGAACTGGAAAAATGGAGAGGAGTTTATACGAGTTGAATTGTTGAATAAAATTTTGAATAAAGCAGCACATTATCATTATAGTGATTACGGTAGACGTGACAATTAATTACAGTAATGCGACGACTACTGTGAAAGTTTTTTTTAATGATTTTGTTTTGTTTTTATTTCTTTCGACGCATCGTTGATGTTCAAATGCACCTGAAAATTGTCTCTCATTTCACGCTTAAAACCCCATTCTCAAAACACGCACTGAAGCATACTCCTGAACTTTTTACGTGTGGCAAGTCAAAAAAAAAAAGACTCCACAAAATTTTTGATGTATACATATAAATTTTTAATACCATTTCCTCCACGCATTCCTCACATTCCATTTATCCCCTCCATTTCGTCCAAACAATCCATCTCCCGACCCCATCAATTCCCTCTCGCCCTTTCCCTCTCCCGTCCATATTCCCTTATATCTCCCTCATAGCCGTTTTACGAGCCTCGGCAGCCCTCAGCAGCGTCCAGTGCCACTAAAATAACAAATGCGATGCGCTTTCGCAACCATCCCGATGAATTCTTCATGAAGACGTCTCTTGCGGAGTGACCATTGCAGAGATCATAGCTAATGGAAAAGCAACTCTTCTAGCGCATAAACATAGTTTCGACTATTTCATCACACCTCTCTCCCCGTTTTGCCGATCCCCCGGTGCGGCGCGTCGCTAGACCCTCGCAGCCAGCCGACGGCTCGCACAAAAACCGCTGACTGGGAAATAGTGTTCTTCTCTTCTCTTCTCTCCTCCCCCTTCTTTTCCCTTCCCCGCGCACACACACTCAACCGCGCGATCGATACATGTGTCCACTGGACACTGGGAGAGAGAGCGGCGGTTTTTGCTCTATTTTTCCCCGGCTCGTATTATCTCACCGCGCCGCCGGCTCTGGCTAATCGCTCACCTGCCTGTGTACGGGGTGAGGCGAATGCATGCGCATTTCACAACAGTCGCAATCTAGTTACTAGCGGCTACTGGTACAGGCAACAATACGTTTTTTGAGAGTGCGTCTCGCAAGCAGTCAATTTCAAAAACGCCCCCAGTATCCTTTGTCGCACTCACTGCGCGCGGGGCTCAGCCGTCCATCTCTCTCTCTTTTTGGGCGGGAAAGCAGCGCAGCGTTTTGTGAGCGTGTCGCGTCTCTCTCGCACTACTGTTGCAGGAGAGGGCAGAGACAGGCACCCTCCATTCCTCTCCTCTCCCTCTCTCTGACCGACACTCATCATAGCAAGCCCCTCACACTCTACTCGCGCGCGCCGCCCCTGTCCCTCTCTCAAAAAAACTAGCGATCAATGCTGCTGAACACACACGCTCCCTACTAAACGTTTCGTGGTCCAACCAACGGCAAACATATATGAACAAAGACGGAGACAGCAGCAATTGCACACAAATCGCTCAATCCAATACACGTAATGCATGTGCATTCGCATAATTACAGTATGCCCCCAGTCAACACCTCATTGACAGCTCATAGATCACGCTATACGCCACACAGCCCCATTGATTCATCTTTCCTCCTATTCTCCCCTCTCCCCCCACACACACGCAAACCCTTATCTCACATTCCCCCCGCATACAAAACTTTGCCGCGCGTCAATGTCTCGCCCATAAACCCGGTACAGAGACACTCCCCGATAGAGCGATACCCCCTGCGTCCCCCTCTCATGTATGCAATTTCTCATCAACCCAATCGACCCTCTGTCCCCGGGCAAAGCAGCTCGCGCCACAAAAACCCCATGCCTCGCGCGCGGCGCAAAAGAAAACCGATATATCGGGCAGAGGACACGGAGCCTTCCGAAATGCGAGGGGCAGCCGCGTCCCCCCTATTATCCTCATTGTGCCCCCCCCCTCATCTCGACTCATCCCGCGCGCGCTCTCTGCCCCGAGTAATGTCCCCTCACAGCATCCCTCGGAGCGATCGATACCGTATAAATTAAGAGGCGACCGCGCAAACGACGCGCGACGCCAAATAGGCCTGCGGCAAAAAGAGAGCCGGCGACAGACGGGAACACACGACATCTGGTTGCATTAGCATGCACTGATTGGCCAGTGAGTCACTGGATAGCTGTAGATGCATGAGGACCTACCCACCGCGTCCCCACACTTGTCCATGTAGCAGCGAGTCCTCTTCTCGGCGAGGCGACAGTAGAGTAGATGAGTGTTGTGGTCGAGGAGGATTGGGTGGAAGGGAAAGTCGTACCAATCAGATGCACTCCTGTTCAGCGAGTACGAGTACGCACTCACAAACTGAGACTCGCAATCCTGAAACGATACAGTTACACAAACAAAGGGGGACAACACAATTAAAACACACCTGGTAGCAGCTGGCCTCAGTCGCATTCTTTTCGGCGAGGTACATGAACTCCCTCTTCTCTCGTGGAGCAGCGCCGACGCATACGAGAAACGACCACAACCCGAGGACCCACATTGCGAACACTGTTACAAAATAGGTCATGAGGACCGCATCCTCACGATCCTCCTATCCGCTATCCCCCACACAATAGACAGAACACCCATACGAGATCAAACACACTTTATGTGCAGTAAAAGAATCGTACAAGCTCGCGGTAAAACCAAAACAAGTGTTTTCAATAAATTATGATCTTAGTTGTGAATGCGATGATCAAGCTTTGTTCACTCCTGCTCCGCGTACTCTCCGGCGTCTCCGTCCAGCTCTCCCTCCTCGTCGGCAGTCGCGTCCTGGTACTGCTGGTACTCCGACACAAGGTCGTTCATGTTCGACTCGGCCTCGGTGAACTCCATCTCGTCCATGCCCTCTCCAGTGTACCAGTGGAGGAAGGCCTTGCGGCGGAACATGGCTGCAAACAATCGATATTCAACCATCTAAGAGAACAAAGCAGTGATACTCACCAGTGAACTGCTCGGAGATGCGCTTGAACAGCTCCTGGATGGCGGTCGAGTTTCCGATGAAGGTGGCCGACATCTTCAGTCCACGGGGAGGGATGTCGCACACGGCGGTCTTGACGTTGTTGGGGATCCATTCGACGAAGTACGAAGAGTTCTTGTTCTGGACCGACATCATCTGGTCATCGACCTCGCGCATGCTCATGCGTCCGCGGAACATGGCGGCGACGGTGAGGTAGCGTCCGTGGCGGGGGTCGCAGGCAGCCATCATGTTTTTGGCATCGAACATCTAAACAAAACAAATCAATACAATGTGAATGGGTATGGGTATGACTAACGCACCTGCTGGGTGAGCTCGGCGACGGTGAGCGCGTTGTAGGCGGAAGCTCCCTTGGCGGACAGAGGGGCGAATCCAGGCATGAAGAAGTGAAGACGAGGGAAGGGCACCATGTTCACGGCAAGCTTGCGAAGATCAGCGTTCAGCTGTCCAGGGAATCGGAGGCAGGTGGTCACTCCAGACATGGTCATCGACACTGAACGAGAAGTGGATGAAAATTATTTGTTGTTGTTCATAATTTTGTTGTTGTT
The DNA here is from genome assembly GCA_963966185.1 of Rhabditoides inermis. NCBI lineage: Eukaryota > Metazoa > Nematoda > Chromadorea > Rhabditida > Rhabditidae > Rhabditoides > Rhabditoides inermis. The sequence goes on from CAWZYM010000423.1 coordinate 441,123, forward strand.
GTTGTTGTTTTTATAAACCGACATATCGTTCCAACTATAGATTTCAGGAGCAGATTATGTGTCATGTCGAGAAGGCAATCTTGATAATGACCTCATATGTCTCAAGTACTCTTTGGACGCTCTTATCCCTCGCGACACGCAGCGGACTACCACAGATGGCATTATATTGCGAAAGAGAGCGAGGGTCGCAAAGAGAATAAGACAACGGCCTCGCATGCTAATGAAAACGAGACGCGTGGTCAATACACTGGAGAATTGAAAAATCAATGTAGCTCATACCGAGATGGTTGAGATCTCCGTAAGTGGGGTTGGTGAGCTTGAGGGTGCGGAAGCAGATGTCATACAAAGCCTCGTTGTCAATGCAGAAGGTCTCATCGGTGTTCTCGACGAGCTGGTGCACCGAGAGGGTGGCGTTGTAGGGCTCCACAACGGTGTCAGAGACCTGAAAACAATATATAATAAGCAATTCAATAGCAATAGGCAAAAAATAGGAACATACCTTGGGGGAGGGGACAACGGAGAAAGAGCTCATGATACGGTCGGGGTACTCCTCACGGATCTTGGAGATGAGAAGGGTTCCCATTCCGGATCCGGTTCCTCCTCCGAGGGAGTGAGTGAGCTGGAAGCCCTGAAGACAGTCGCAGCCCTCAGCCTCCTTGCGGACAACGTCGAGGACGTTGTCGACGAGCTCAGCTCCCTCAGTGTAATGTCCCTTGGCCCAGTTGTTTCCGGCTCCAGACTGTCCGAACACGAAGTTGTCCGGACGGAACAGGGTGCCGTATTGACCGGAGCGCACGGAATCCATGGTTCCGGGCTCCAGGTCAACGAGGACGGCGCGGGGAACGTACTTGCCGGCGTTGGCCTCATTGTAGTACACATCGATCCTCTCCAGCTGAAGGTCCGAATCTCCCTTGTAGGTTCCATCGGGCTGGATTCCGTGCTCGTCGGAAATGACCTCCCAGAACTGAAAGAAGACTCGTTAAACAAGAGCAAGACTCGAAGTTTCGCAATAGGCGTGCGCCAAACAATCGATTTCCCTCTGGCTGCGCAAAAAAAGAAGACTCGATGTCTCATTAAATAGTCGCGCTCCTCGTGAAACATACATAAGACATCGTGAATCATATATGAACAAAGCATTCAAAATTAACCAACCTTAGCTCCGATCTGGTTTCCGCACTGGCCGGCCTGAACGTGCACGATCTCACGCATGATGTTAGGTCCTAAACAAACAAACTTGTAGACTAACAATGTTTCAAGCATCTCGGACAAAGGCGATTAAAAAAACAACACTGAGGAACAAGGATAAACAAAAAGAATTTATATGCATCTTAAATAGAAGGACTTAATTAGAAGGAAAGCAACTATATTCGACAACATCCGGAAACAAGAAACAAAAGTAGAAGTTCGGGTAAAGTCAAAGATCACAAAATACCGGAACAACACCGTCACGCAAACAAACAACGTGTCGAAATGAACTGCGTGCTCAGTACCCGCTGCCTCGTCGCAGCGCGCCAAATTGGTCTCGCTGGGTGGGCGGGGCTTCACGCAGGCGACCAATAAAACGAACAGGGCGGAGCCTGTTTCAGAAGAGAAAATGCAAAAATGACCAGTGGGCCCAAAATCAAGGCCGCTGATTGGTTTAGGAGTTGGGCGGGAAATTTGAAGGGCAAGCGACGCGGCTGCGCAGCGGTTTTTCGGACGATGACTGGCCCTATCCGTCAGTGTTCGATCAGTGTGGTGATTTGGTGCCAGTTGTCAGTTTTTCCCCGCTGCTAGTGTGGATCTGCCGTTCTTTTGAAGATATCAATACACTCTGCAAGCTTTATCATCATTTGTGGAAATTGCTCTTATCGTTTTTTATCTGACGGCGTCGATTGTTGAGTCCTTCCTTTTCGAACTATACAAACAATTGCAGCGATCGTTTGCGCTGACCTCAATTTCTTGTAATCCACTCTGTGCATCGATCGATTTTCGTTTGCGCAAGCTGTTTTTTGCCGACATTGTTATCTTTTCGCTTATCTCGTTATCTGCTTATCATTTGATTATGATGTGTTTGCAGCCTCCCTTTCAACATGCGCGAGATCGTCCACGTCCAGGCTGGCCAGTGCGGTAACCAGATCGGATCCAAGGTACGAATGAAATGGATAGTATCGATCGATGTCTCAAGGTCACTCCATATGCGCGTTCTAGAATACATAGGGTTAGCGGCTTGTGCTCTTCTGCATCTCGCACGATCGTTATCTGTCTGTATCAAAGCGGGAATCTGGGATGTAAAAGATTAGGGTCATGATGATTGACATATCCGGCACATAACTGTACCCTGGGAATGTGGCACCACAGTGGCAGATGAAAAACAATTTTATTATTTTTATTTCTTTCAGTTCTGGGAGGTCATTTCCGACGAGCACGGAATCCAGCCCGATGGAACCTACAAGGGAGAGTCCGATCTCCAGCTGGAGAGGATTGATGTGTACTACAACGAGGCCAACGCCGGCAAGTACGTTCCCCGCGCCGTCCTCGTTGACCTGGAGCCCGGAACCATGGATTCCATCCGTGGCTCTCCCTACGGAGCCATCTTCCGCCCCGACAACTTTGTCTTCGGACAGTCTGGAGCCGGAAACAACTGGGCCAAGGGACACTACACCGAGGGAGCTGAGCTCGTCGACAACGTCCTCGACGTTGTCCGCAAGGAGGCTGAGGGCTGCGACTGCCTTCAAGGCTTCCAGCTTACCCACTCCCTCGGAGGAGGAACCGGATCCGGAATGGGAACCCTCCTCATCTCCAAGATCCGTGAGGAGTACCCCGACCGTATCATGAGCTCTTTCTCCGTTGTCCCCTCCCCCAAGGTGTGTTCCTATTTTTTATCATTGTTCATGGCATATTTAATTATCACTTGTTTTCAGGTCTCTGACACCGTTGTGGAGCCCTACAACGCCACCCTCTCGGTGCACCAGCTCGTCGAGAACACCGATGAGACCTTCTGCATTGACAACGAGGCTCTGTACGACATCTGCTTCCGCACCCTCAAGCTCACCAACCCCAACTACGGAGATCTCAACCATCTCGGTGCGTTAATATTTTCTATTGCTTTAGATTTTTTAACTGGAAGGGATGCAATTATCGATTTTTTCAGTATAAAAGTTCAATAACTTCTCGTTTAGTGTCGATGACCATGTCTGGAGTGACCACCTGCCTCCGATTCCCTGGACAGCTGAACGCTGATCTTCGCAAGCTTGCCGTGAACATGGTGCCCTTCCCCCGTCTTCACTTCTTCATGCCTGGATTCGCCCCTCTGTCCGCCAAGGGAGCTTCCGCCTACAACGCGCTCACCGTCGCCGAGCTCACCCAGCAGGTGCGTTAGTCATACCCATACCCATTCACATTGTATTGATTTGTTTTGTTTAGATGTTCGATGCCAAGAACATGATGGCTGCCTGCGACCCCCGCCACGGACGCTACCTCACCGTCGCCGCCATGTTCCGCGGACGCATGAGCATGCGCGAGGTCGATGACCAGATGATGTCGGTCCAGAACAAGAACTCGTCGTACTTCGTCGAATGGATCCCCAACAACGTCAAGACCGCCGTGTGCGACATCCCTCCCCGTGGACTGAAGATGTCGGCCACCTTCATCGGAAACTCGACCGCCATCCAGGAGCTGTTCAAGCGCATCTCCGAGCAGTTCACTGGTGAGTATCACTGCTTTGTTCTCTTGGATGGTTGAATATCGATTGTTTGCAGCCATGTTCCGCCGCAAGGCCTTCCTCCACTGGTACACTGGAGAGGGCATGGACGAGATGGAGTTCACCGAGGCCGAGTCGAACATGAACGACCTGGTGCGTTTTTTTGCGCCGTTTATTGTCTGCGGCGGATGATTTATGTGGTATGATTGCAGGTGTCTGAGTACCAGCAGTACCAGGACGCCACCGCCGAGGACGAGGGAGAGTTCGAGGGAGAGAGTGGAATCAACGAGACTGCTGACTACGAGTAGACAGTAACAACAACTGATTGTTATCTCTGTCCCGGTTTTACATAAATTCCACAACACTTGTTCTCGTTAAAGAATCTGTATTAATAACTGGTGCCTCTTATAAATTATGTTCTCGTTTTATTCCTGCTTTGCTTTGTGTTGTTTGGTTGTCGGCTGGCTTGTGGGTGTGTTGTCGGGTTGATCAATGTCGCTTGAGCTCTTCAAACAATGTAGCAGCGGTATGTTTGGTGGATGTGCCTCTGACTGTCGCATGCCTTTTATGGATTGGTGGCTGCGCGCGTGTTTGTTTACTCAGCTTAGCATACAGTAATCGGGAGGGATGAGCTCATCATTCAGTCATTGTCTGTCAGCTAGCAGCTGATTAGTGTCACTGATCGATCTACTACTGCCTGAACAGACACCTGCCAATTACGTGTGAGGTGAGCCAGTCGACAATCGTCTACCGTACGGAGCGCTTGTGATAGTACTGTACTACACTCACTCACTCACTCTGGCCGATTCTCCGTATATCTACTGAATCGTTGTCACTCCTTAGCCGGCGAGCATTGTGTGAACCAGTTCTGAACTGTACTACAGTACCTACAATTATGGCTTTCTCTGCGTTCTCCACTCTGTACAACCCGAATTTGTTGATCGGCGGACTGATTCCCTCATCTACTGTCTCCATTCCGGGCAGTTCATTCATAGAAACGAGACAACTGGAGGCTGTAGCAGCGAATGGAGATGGTGAGTGGGAGGAGAGCGAGCGAGAGAGAGAGAGAGAGAGAGAGAGAGATGAGAGCGAGAGAGCGAGAGAGAGAGAGAGAGAGAGTGAGAGAGAGATGAGAGAGAGGTCCCTTTCAGGCTCGAAGAAGCGTGTGCTGGACCCGTTCGACCCGGCAGCGAGTGTGCCGCTGCCGCACCAGCTCGACGACCAGTTCGGGTCAGTGATGCATAGTCGTTTTCGGAGAGCCACAGCATTTTCTTCATGTCGAAACTCTCAAACGGTTTTCGAAACACGTGTTCCGAAGGCGGTTTGAAGGGAATGTTTCGAAGAGACCGGTAACAGCTCCAGAGTCAGAATTGCGAGGTATATCAAGCAACATTCATACCAAAACCAAAAAAGTCAAAGCCGCCGGTTCCTCTTCCCATATACATTGTTCTATACACTCGGTACTACAGCACTCGGTTTTCCACAAAGCAAATCACGGTCAAAAACTACTTTCGCCTTTTTTTCCAAATTGCTCTTCATCCCTCTCTTCTACGGCAGCCCGTTCTGCCCGTTCGCTACAAAGCAAACCACGCCAATGCAATGTTCACCTGTAGCTACTCTCCCCCATACACTCTCTTCAGCCCGTTCCCTACAAAGTCAATCACTGTCACAATTCGCATTCTCTTCTCCGATCCCCTCCTCTACAGCAGCCCGTTCTCTACAAAGCAATAATGATCAAAAACAGATAGATTTCTCTTCGTCAACCCTCCCTTCTACAGCAGCCCGTTCGCCACCACAGTGTGGAAGCGGAACGAGCGGGAGCGGTTCCGGGTGCGGTGCGTCAACGAGGGATACGAGCGGCTGCGCGAGCACCTGCCGATCGGGGAAGCGTGCGTGTCCCTCTCTCTCTCTTTCTCTCTCTCTCTCTCTCTCTCTCTCTCTCTCTCTCTCTCGGATTCTTTTCTATCAGACTGTTCTTCTTCATATCTCATGGTGCTCACCGTCTCTCGTTGCAGCGACAAGCGCATCTCCAAGGTGGACACGCTGCGGCTCGCCATCCGCTACATCCGCCATCTGGACGCGCTGATGAAGGTGGGAGGAATGAGAACGGATCAGGGTCAGAAACATCCCCAGATAGGCCATAGGCCTCCCTCCGATTTTCTTAGCATTTCCAAATCTTACTGTGTGAGCCTCTTTTTCTCTCTGTTCGACTGAAGGTGAAAGGAGACTGAAGCGCGAACCATGTTCGATCTTCGCACTTCTACGATCCACCAACGCGGCAGCGAATCGACAGTAGAACGGAAATAAAGTCAAACACATATATCTCACTGATAAACAGAGGACTCCGATGAACAATATAGTTCTATTTTCTCAATAATCCGCGCACTGGGGGTACATCAGAGAAAGACGGAGAGCCAGCTCACGGCAATAGCGTTCAAAACAAGTGAGTTGGATGGTTATGAGCACAGTATTCCGAGCTGCAAGCGAGGTAGATCGAAACTATCGCTCTGGCGCAGGCTATAGCTGGACGAGTACTAATACGAAGGAACACACGCGGTAACCCCATCACGGTAGCGAATAGACTGCCCGCCTTCGTATCTCGTATCTCTTTCTCACAGAGCCCTGACCCCCTGACGTGCGAGTATTATAGTAGAGAACTTTACTAGTATTGCTACGCCTTCCTTGCAGGACCTATCGCACCCGGCGCGCTGCGCCTGCTTCCACCACTTCCGCGAGGAGAGCGAGGGACAGGTCACGGTGAGTACGGCACCTAGATAAGCATTCAATCGCGAAGACCGGGGCAAGAAGAAATCTCCAGTTTCATTGTCTCTCGCAATTCGAACTGATCCAAGTAGATCGCCAGGCCACTGAAATTTCGCGGTCTTGGTCAATCAATGTGATTCCAAAATGTTCGTTATAACAATAGACTGTTGATGATCACTTTCTTCCAGGTTGACTTCCGTGGCAAGAATCCGTGTTTGGGAATGGGAGCCGAGCGAGTCTCACAGTGAACTCCAAATGTCAAAATGTTCAAAATACACCTTGTCACAACTTCCAGTCAACCTCATGCAGTCATTTCCGCTTCAACATTCCACTCTTCCAATTGTCCAATTCATTCCACGAGTTTTGTGCACAAAAGCGTATTTGTATAAACTTTTTATTACCATTCACACATCCCTGGGAGATGATCCAATATACAAGAACTTCGATTCACATAACCAACATAGAAGACAGATCTGAAAGGGGAAAATCCAGGAAGCATGCTATAAACTACCACACAAGGCAAAAACCTAGAAAATTTGGTATAAGGAGGGAGAAAAAATAAATTACAAAACATTTCACAATATGAGGACTGTGTACAGAAAGCATGCAATATACTTCAAAATAAACTACGCATGCGGGTCGCAAAAGGCTAGAGTTGATAAACCCCACCAAGTACACCCAACTAGTGAAGAGATAGAGAGGATTCGAGCATCAGTAATATGGAATAGTCGTCAAGAGAGAGAGAGAGAGAGAGAGAGAGAGAGAGAGAGAGAGAGAGAGAGAGAGAGAGTACGCCTGAGAGCGGGCGGTCAAGCAAGTTCGAAATCAATATCAATCAATACGGCAGGCTAGAAAGACTCGGCGGGAAAGGCGCAAGAGAATCAAACTGTGCGTGAGAGAGAAAGAGAGAGAGAGAGAAACGAAGAAAGATGAGTACTGTGCAGGCATGCTGTGCCTTCATTACATAGCGGTATGAAGACACTGACTAGCTCCTATCGTCCTCCTCTCCCCTGTCTCCTTCCTCCTCATCGCAGACTGGAGATGAGGTTGAGCTTGCTGCGGTTCGTCTTCGTGTGTCCCTGCTTGCTGAACACGTGCCAGAAGCGCAGCGTCTCGTCGCCCGCGCCCGTCACGATCGACTCGCCGTCGGGGGACATCGCCTAGAATGTTATACAATTATAATAGTCACCGTCGAGTATAATAAGTTGATAATGAGTAAAAAGTAAAGTATTGCCAAGTATTGCTAAATAATAGGTTAATAAGTATTGCTAACTGACAAAAAATGAAGGCAAATTTGCTAAACGCGCACAAATACGCTACGGAAAACTAACTAGTTCACGTGCGATAATGGTGAACAATTGATCTTCTTTGGTGTCAATGACCCTGATCTACTCACCAGGTACAAGACTCGGAACTGGTGGCCGGTCAGCTTGGTGACGGGCTGCAGCGAGGGGTACTTCCAGATGATCACCTGCGGGAATGACATGGTCATCTCTCCCCCCCCCTCTCTCTCTCTCCCCCTCCCTCCCTCCTCCCCCCACTCACCTGGTTGAACGAATACCCATGCGTGCTGACCAGCTCCGAGCTGTGCTTGGACCATGCCACGTTGCACACCTAAATCAATCAATCGTTAAACTGATCAATCAATAACGTTCCCACAACTCACCTGACTGCCCGTGTCGATGCACTGCATCGCCTGACCCGTCAGCGTGTTCCAAAAGCGCAGACACCTAAATACAAAGATTCGCGTCATGTACGTTGTGAAATATGCGTTTCATGGTAATAATGTCAGTAGAAAACGTGAAGGCCAATAATAGCGTTCCGACATGTATTATACCATCAAACAACTGTCCCATGCATACTCCAGAAGAAATAAGTGGCACCTCCACTACACGCTAATCGAAATTACTCTCGCCGCAATGGCTATAGCATCTTGGATTTCCAATGCACCCAAACAAGATCACCTATTAGAAGTATCAATCTCGCACCTCGCAACAATACGATCTTCATTGACCTCCCCCCATTCCCCGCGCCACCTATCGGCCGTATTCACGATAAATTGTCCCATGCATAATGCAGGCGAAATAGGTAGCTTTTCCACTACTAGCCAATCAAAATCAACCTTGCAGCAATATGACATCGAGTCGAGTTTGAAAGAACACCAATTCCCATTCATCCCATCCCACCCACCTAGCAGTATCAATCTCGCAACAATACCAATTAGAGAGGGCGCGCAGCGCCCTCTCTTTTGGCTTAGGATAGGGCTCGCGCCAGAATTTTCAAGAAGCGATATCCAAAAATCATGTTAGCAGGAGTGCGAACTCATCCAATTTATGTTAGTTAGATTCGCACGGTTCCGTAGGCCATATCACTAATTGATGGCATCTTTGTATCTTTTCTCCGAAAGAAGTTATGAGCGATCTCGCGCACCCATGAGGTGAGAGGCCAGCGTGTGGGTGGGTGGGTGGGTGGGTGGATGTCGTGTCCGGTAACGCTGACTCTCTGCCGAAAGCGTACTCTCTCGGCGTTTTCTGCGCGTGTTCTCCAACTAGCACTTTGAGTGTAGTTCGCCTCGCCGCCGCCAGCGTCTAATTCGCGCCGGGTTTGCGTTGTTTTGGGTTCTCTGGCTCTGGCTAGCTCTCTCTCGGCAGGCGGGCAGGGCGCGCAGAGAAATTAACGACAGAGCTTGGGAATCAGAAACAGAAGAAATTTCTATGAAATTCAACAAAAGCACATATATTATCTGTTAAAAAGTACTTGCGTAAAGATATTAAGTTTGTCTTGACCCAATTCAACAAAAGCGCATGCATAAAACGTTTACAAATACTAACACAAACCTGCGCATAACGGACAGTGGACACTAACAGATTAAATATAACAATACAAATGAATAACGTCATACGTCCATATTAGAGAGAGAGAGAGAGAGAGAGAGGAGAGAGAGAGAGAGGGGGGGGAGAGAGGCGCAGGTTTGTGTTAGTATTTGTAAACGTTTTATGCATGCGCTTTTGTTGAATTGGGTCAAGACAAACTTAATATCTTTACGCAAGTACTTTTTAACAGATAATCTTCATTGGCTTAAACACAAGTCTCGTGCTCTCTCCTTTCCTCGATCGGGGAGGGCGTATGATGCCGCAAGCCCACGCCTGCACCCACCATTCGGCCCATCCCCATCACCCCCCCCCATCCACTACACCTCCCCGCTACCCACCGTTTGATTTCCCCCTTCCCTCTGTCTTCCTCTCCCCCTCTCCCATCCCACTCCCCACCCAACCCACCTATCCGCAGTTCCGCCACCGCTGACGAGCAGTCCGTGGTGGTGGGGCGACCAGGCGAGCGCCTTCACCGCCGCGTTGTGCTCAGAGTACGTCTGCAAGCAAGTCGTCGTCAGGTCACACTCAACCTTTGTTGACGAAATACCCTCAGAAATATCTCAGAGTACGTATGCAACCACAGTGGGGAGTGAACATACTAAATTCCCAGGAACAGGAAGCCAAAATGCCACAATGCAAATAGTTTGCAGGAAATCACAATCCACAAAGGATACGCAACACACGCTTCTCTTTAACGACATGTAATCAGAATGGGGTAATTGTGATCCACCAGCCTTTGCTAAACCACCTACTAAACAAGATATGAGCTAGTTGCCTCAATTGCACATTTTCGTAGCTTTACTGTTTCTCTCATTTGTCTCGAAAGATGAAGATTCATTACATACTCTCACCTGACAGGGCTCGGGTCGGCGCAGGTTCCACACGAGCAGCTGGTTGTCGTTGCCGCCCGATGCGAGGTGCTGCCGGTCCGGCGACCACTTCAGACCGCACACCTGGGAAGACCGGGGTTAGGGTGCTTTCTCTTTCTATTTCACTCGCTCCCTCTCTCTCTCTCTCACCCACCTCCTGTCGGTGCGCGCTCAGCCGCCGCTCCACCTGGTTCGCCTGCCGGTAGTCGCGCTGGATAATGTGCCTGCAAAATGAAAACAATCAATAATCGATAAATCGATATTTATAAACACTATTCAAACACTTCAGTAATTACAAACACTTAAAATACGTAACACACCAATTTCTAATAAAAATAGTATTCAGTTCCACAATTAACTAGCGATATTCAGCCTGTTCTCGGAGTTTGGGAAACACTATAAATACGCAGCAAGCTCATTTCAAAGATTCACAAAAAGTGACTTGTTTAATCAACTTGTATTACTCATTACAAAACTGCTACCTGAGTCTGGAAAACATAATAAAGATGGACAGCGCAATTCCAAACAGCACTGCGAAAATAGGCATTCTCGGGTTGTCCGTGTCAGTCATAGTAGCAAGAGGGATGGAGAATGATCGGTACTCTACTCCTCTCTCACCTGTCGCGGCTGCCGCTGCAGATGAGGTCGCCGTTCCAGGCGAGGCATCCGATGCGCGACGTGTGCCCCGGCAGGTCCTGGATCTTCTTCTGCGCGTGCACGTCCCAGATCTGACGAGGAGTGTTGTTAGAGCCACACTCGCGGATCCGAACCAAATTGATATGATATCTTAGTTATGATCCCAGACATCGATTTCTGGTTTTACTTTTTCCTACGCGCCATATACGTTTCCAGTACGAAAACGTACAGGGCTGGGTTTTGGCTACCTTATTTCACCTCTGGCAGTCAAAGACCGAGCTGTTGTGGCCTGGTGGTTAGCGCGTCAGTCTGTCAGAACAGAGGCTGGGGTTCGATTCCGCGCACACGATTTTTGTTTTGCCAGCAGTTTCTGGACTTGGACTTGAAGTTTTTTTTTTGTTGTTGCGAAGTGTTTCGATCTGTTTGTAACTACAATTACATTCTTCTTTTTTTCTTTTTTTCAAAACATTTTTGTCCAATATCGTTCTACTATATTGTGCTTTTTTACACATGAAATATTGTTTTGGCTGAAACGTTTAGTTCGAAAACAGTTATAACAAAGCGTGAACATTTGTAATCTGTGTTTTTTTCCATCAACAATAAACGCAAGTCCAGGAACTGCTGGCAAAACAAAAATCGTGTGCGCGGACTCGAACCCCAGCCTCTGTTCTGACAGACTGACGCGCTAACCACTATGCCACAACGGCTCGGTCTTTGACCGCCAGAGGTGGAATGAAGTAGCAAAAACCCAGCCCTGTACGTTTTCGTAATGGAAACGTATATGACGCGTAGGAAAAAGTAACACCAGAAATCGATGTCTAGGGTCCTAACTAAGATATCCTATCAATTTGGTTCGGATCCGCGAGTGTGGCTCTAACAACACTCCTCGTGAGCGGATTACATTTGAAAACAGACATTCGAAATATGAATCACTTTTCGAATATAGTCACAGCGATAAACCTTATTTCAATGTTGTTACTCCTTCCGAAAGATATCATTCAAAAAATATGATTCACTCTTCGAACGATAACACTCTTTTTATAACGATAACGATAACACTCTTTTTCAATTTGGATTTCCTCGAAAAATAAATCAATCAATTTATCAACAGTGACGATGGAAACAGTAATAAATCACAAGCATCACCAGAATATCATCCTGGCAACCACAATTCTAACTTTAGTCTAAAACAGTATAACATTCCCTAGCTAAATTGCCTCTCCCTACGGCATACGCCTCCCTGTAGCAGCCCTATAATTTGGTACTTATGCTCGCATGTCACAGTGACGATAACAGTAAAACAAAAAGTACATGATAAATACGCACCACACGACAGCAATATTGTCACTACGGTGAAAGCCTATCAATAGATCGGTTCATCAATCCTTCATCCCCCATCTCTCCTACTATTATCCCTCTTCCCTATCATCGCTACTCTTATACCTTCTTCCTCCCCTGTACCCACCTGCGTGTTTCCCTTGTTCGTGCCGACCGCCAGCAGGTCTCCCTTGTCCGCCCACTGCACCGACGTCACCGTGTCGCCCTCGTTCGCCAGGTCGCACAGCTTCACCACCTGCAACAACACATACGTCGACGTCTCTCACCCTCTCTCTCTTTTATAATTTTTGTTTGTTGTTTAGCTACCTGATTCCGATCTCGTTGAGACCACATGCACCACCTGCACCAGAGTATTTGAAACCGTATGTTTCACGAATCTAATAAATACGCAAAACAATGTTCACAGCAATTTCCACTACATGCGGAGCAAATTTCACAACATACTTGAACTTGAGTAATAGAGAAAACACTTTTCGCAAATAGATTGAAAACGCAGAACAATGTTCACAGCAATTTTCGTCCTTCAGGCCGAACAGATGTCATAATATCCCCCCCCCCTCTCACCTGACTGTTCTGGGCGCTCCACAGGTAGACGCACGTGTTGAGTCCGACCGAGAGCATGTTCTGTGAGCTCCAGTCGACCAGGTTCAGGTAGAAGTCATCCTGCAGCTCCGGCGCGTCCAACACCTAGACACATAATTATATTAATTTTTTATTATTACATTTGCATATAACAAAAAGGTACACTAAATTGTACATTTCCTTTTGCACTTTTCCTACTACTACAATCAACTCCAATTAAATCAGCCTGTGTGTCACCCTCAAAGCTCAAAGTGATTCATTTTCATTCGCCGACCCGATCGCAACCACAACAAAACCCTACGACAAATGATGATACACTGTGCGCATGTAAACATTACCATCCCCATTTCACCATAGAATTGAATCCGATTTCGACCGTACAATCGGACTCGACAGTACGATTGATGACTACGTTACGCATGAACTGTATTACAAATACAAACTCTTTGCTCAGTGCTCAGTAAAACTTTTTCGACTATACCTTCCACGAGAAGTTCTGGCCTGAACCATATTCCTAATCCCTCCTATCAATCTGCTCCACTTCGATTTACCCTCTCTACCCTATACAAGGTCACTCCGTGATCATAATCCCCGCACTGCCACTCACTGTTGTGCCGGCTCATGATGCCACACCCAAGGCAATCACACGAGAAAAAAAAAACGCTGGTCCGCAAAAAGCCGGCCGGTTGTCTCTCACATCGCTCGACCCCATCTCTCTTGCCCACCTCCACCCCCAAGGCTGCTCACCTTGAACCGAGACATACTTTTTCAGCCAGCACCCTACCTAGTAAAAAACGACAGTAGCACAGTAGCACACTCTGCAAGACAATCCCCAATCTAAACCATTCCACGTCCACGGTTCAACCATCACAAAAACTAGCAGATCGAAGTTGTGATAAGAATCGCAAACAATGCCGGCGAGCGCGTCACAACTCTTCCCCTTTTACATGTCAGGCCAAAAATAACCGGGAGAAACACTGCGTAACGAACATCGTCTAACACGCTTGAGAAAACATACTGACAAGTAACATTCAAAACGAGGAAACACGCACCTTGTAGGGGTTCTTGGGCACCTTGCGCTGCGGCTTGCGGGGACTCTTCAGGAAGCGCTGGCTCTCGTTGGAGAGGGGATTGGCGAGGATGGACGGAGACGAGGTGGACGCGTGGCCGTAGTGGTGCACCTGAGGATAGAGAGGAGAGGATGAGAATATGCCTACGGAACACGCTATTTGGTAGTGTTTCGATGTCAGTATCGAAGGAAGTGCACACAGAAGTAGAAGTTTATAGTTTATTACAACTTCAACATTGTCCAAATAACGTTAGATCATAGAAACATATTAGAGAGGGCGCGCAGCGCCCTCTCTCTTGGGTTAAAATAAGGCTCGCGCCAGAATTTTCAAGTAGCGATATCCAAAGGACATGTTAGCAACAATGTGAAGTCTTCCAATTTATGTTAGTTAGATTCGCACGGTTCCATAGGGCAGATCACTAATTGACGGCATCTTTGTATCTTTTCTCCGAAAGAAGTTATGAGCGATCTCGCACTCGCACTAGGCGAAAGGCCAGCGTGTGGGTGGGTGTCGTTTCCAGTCACGCTAGCTGATAGCTAGCCCTCTGCTGGCGGGCGAGCGCGAGAGCACGCGAGAGAGCACGCTGTTTGGAGAGAGACAGATGTACTTTGGTGGCTGCGATCAGTAGGAATTTAGTAAGGGGAGAGAGAAAGAGAGAACGAGAGAACGAGAGAACGAGAGAACGAGAGAACGAGAGAACGAGAGAACGATATAACGAGAGAAAAGGAGAAAAAGAGAGGAGGGAAGGAGGGAAGGAGAGACGGAGAGAACGAGAGAACGAGAGAACGAGAGAAGGATAGAAAGAGAGAACGAGAGAACGAGAGAACCAGAGAAAGAGAGAAAGATATAAAAAGAGAACGAGAGAGCTAGAGAACGAGAGAAAGAGAGAAAGGGAGAAGGAGGGAAGGAGGGATGGAGAGAAGAAGAGAAGGATAGAAAGAGAGAACGAGAGAACTAGAGAACGAAAGAAAGAGAGAAAGAGATAAAGAGAGAACGAGAGAAAGCGAGAACGATATAACGAGAGAATTAGAGAACGAGAGAAAGAGAGAATGGGAGGAGGAGGGAAGGAGGGAAGGAGAGAAAGAGAGAAAGAGAGAACGAGAAAACGAGAAAACGAGAAAACGAGAGAAAGAGAAAACGAGAGAAAGAGAGAACGATATAACGAGAGAGCTAGAGAACGAGAGAAAGAGAGAAAGGGAGAAGGAGGGAAGGAGGGATGGAGAGAAGAAGAGAAGGAGAGAAGGAGAGAACTAGAGAAAAAAGAGAAAGAGAGAAAGAGAGAAATAGAGAAAGAGAGAAAGAGAGAAAGAGAGAAGAGAAAGAGAGAAAGAGAGAAAGAGAGAAAGAGAGAAAGAGAGAAAGAGAGAAGAGAGAGAAAGAGAGAAAGAGAGAAAGAGATAATGAGAGAACGAGAGAAAGAGAAACCGATAGAAAGAGAAAACGAGTGAAAGAGAGAACGATATAAATATAACGAGAGAACTAGAGAACGAGAGAAAGAGAGAAAGTGAGAAGGCGGGAAGGAGGGAAGGAAAGAAGGAGAGAACGAGACAACGAGAGAACGAGACAACGAGACAACGAGACAACGAGAGAACGAGAGAACGAGAAAACGAGAGCACGAGAGAACGAGAAAAAGAGAGAACGATATAACGATATAACGAGAGAAATAGAGAACGAGAGAAAGAGAGAAAGAGAGAAGGAGAGAAGGAGGGAAGAAGAGAAGGAGAGACGGAGAGAACGAGAGAACGAGAGAACGAGAGAACGAGAGAAGGATAGAAAGAGAGAACGAGATAAAGAGAGAACGAGAGAACGAGAGAACGAGAGAACGAGAAAACAAGAGAAAGAGAGAACAAGAGAAAGAGAGAACGAAAGAAAGAGAGAACGATATAACTAGAGAACGAGAGAACGAGAGAAAGAGAGAAGGAGGGTGGTAGGAGGGAAGGAGGGAAGAAGAGAAGGAGAGACGGAGAGACGGAGAAAACGAGAGAACGAGAGAACGAGAAACGAGAGAACGAGAGAACGAGAGAACGAGAGAAAGAGAGAAAGAGAGAAAGAGAGAAAGAGAGAACGAGAGAAAGAGAGAACTGGAGAACTAGAGAAAAAGAGAAAGGGAGAAGGAGGGAAGGAGGGAAGGAGAGAAGAAGAGAAGGAGACACGCGAGAACGAGAGAACGAGAGAACGAGAGAACGAGAGAACGAGAGAACGAGAGAAAGAGAAAACGAAATAACGAGAGAACTAGATAACGAGAGAACGAGAGAACGAGAGAAAGAGAGAAAGGGAGAAGGGGGGAAGGAGGGAAGGAGAGAAGGAGAGACGGAGAGACGGAGAGAACGAGAGAACGAGAGAACGAGAGAACGAGAGAACGAGAGAAAGAGAAAAAGAGAGAACGATATAACGATATAACGAGAGAAATAGAGAACGAGAGAAAGAGAGAAAGAGAGAAGGAGAGAAGGAGGGAAGAAGAGAAGGAGAGACGGAGAGAACGAGAGAACGAGAGAACGAGAGAACGAGAGAAGGATAGAAAGAGAGAACGAGATAAAGAGAGAACGAGAGAACGAGAGAACGAGAGAACGAGAAAACAAGAGAAAGAGAGAACAAGAGAAAGAGAGAACGAAAGAAAGAGAGAACGATATAACTAGAGAACGAGAGAACGAGAGAAAGAGAGAAGGAGGGTGGTAGGAGGGAAGGAGGGAAGAAGAGAAGGAGAGACGGAGAGACGGAGAAAACGAGAGAACGAGAGAACGAGAAACGAGAGAACGAGAGAACGAGAGAACGAGAGAAAGAGAGAAAGAGAGAAAGAGAGAAAGAGAGAACGAGAGAAAGAGAGAACTGGAGAACTAGAGAAAAAGAGAAAGGGAGAAGGAGGGAAGGAGGGAAGGAGAGAAGAAGAGAAGGAGACACGCGAGAACGAGAGAACGAGAGAACGAGAGAACGAGAGAACGAGAGAACGAGAGAAAGAGAAAACGAAATAACGAGAGAACTAGATAACGAGAGAACGAGAGAACGAGAGAAAGAGAGAAAGGGAGAAGGGGGGAAGGAGGGAAGGAGAGAAGGAGAGACGGAGAGACGGAGAGAACGAGAGAACGAGAGAACGAGAGAACGAGAGAACGAGAGAAAGAGAGAACGAGAGAAAGAGAGAAAAGAGAGAAAAGAGAGAACGAGAGAAAGAGAGAAAAGAGAGAAAGGGAGAAAGAGAGAACGAGAGAACGAGAGAACTAGAGAACGAGAGAAAGAGAGAAAGGGATAACGAGAGAACGAGAGAAAGAGAGAACGAGAGAAAGAGAGAACGAGAGAAAGAGAGAAGGAAAGAAGGAGGGAAGGAGGGAAGGAGGGAAGGAGAGGAGGAGAGGAGGAGAGAAGGGGAGAAGGAGAGAAGGAGGGAAGGAATGGGAGGAGAGAAGGAGGAAAGGAGAGGAGGAGAGAAGGAAAGAAGGAGAGAAGGAGGGAAGGAATGGAAGGAGAGAACGAGAGAACGAGAAAATATCGAAAAAATTTGAAATGAAATTGATGAAATAATGAGAGAAGAACATGTTACATGTATGAAGACGAGAGAGAAAATTTCTATGAAATTCAACAAAAGGACATATATTATCTTTTAAAAGTACTTCCGTAAAAAAGTGTTGTTTGTGTTAACCTGATTCAAGAAAAGCGCATGCATATATTATTAATTTTCGAAAAATCAAATCGTAAACACCTGAACATGAAAACTAACACAAACTTGCTCTTTCAAAACGTTGAATAATTTTTGAATAATTAATGTTGAATAATTCCATGTTTTGTTTTTTTTGACATTTATACCTGAAACATTGAGTCAAACAACATCACGAATAACATTTTATTTTACTGATAAACCATAAATAATAAACCGCAAAAAACACTAAATAAACAAAACAATCGTATTATTCTGAATGTTACGTGTAACTATTCTATATTCGTTTGAAAGAGCAAGTTTGTGTTAGTTTTCATGTTCAGGTGTTTACGATTTGATTTTTCGAAAATTAATAATATATGCATGCGCTTTTCTTGAATCAGGTTAACACAAACAACACTTTTTTACGGAAGTACTTTTAAAAGATAATTTGATCTATGATTTGAAAAACAGAAATCGTGAATATTCAAAATTCAAAGGATGAAGGCGCTGACCTTGGTGGGTGTGCGATCGCCGTAGCTGAAGAGTGACCGCCGCGCGGGGCTCTCGTGCCGCTGCTCCAACGCGTTCAACTCCTCGTCGTACATCACCTGCAACGACATTGAGATGTGCAGCGACAACACGCAACACCCCTAATCTTATAAAGACAGAAACAACACGACAAGTCGCAAGTAGTTATGTGATGCAAAACACACGAGTCTCGCAATCACCCGCATGTCCTCTACAAGTCTGCATGCGGGTGAGTGCGAGACCGGTGGACGTTTAAGAAGACAATCACGAGTTATGTTTATGGAAAACAACAATCCACTCACCCGCATGTCGTCAACCCCCGCGCCGAGCAGCTCGTTGCGCAGCAGCGTGTTCTTCACCATGTGCTCCGTACGCGGCTCCTCCACCGTCGCCGCAGCTGAATGTTATCTTCATGTATTTCCATCTTGATTGTCCTATAACGTTTTTGATGTACTCATATTTTTTGATTGTCCTAACCTAAAAACCTCAATATACGTTTTCGTATACGTTTATAAACATTTTCCTCCACCGTCGCCGCTGCTGATATAGCACATTCAAGGCGTAACCGTAAGCCGTGTTTCCATCGGTACCGATTGATTTGTTTTGTACGGCGTTTCTGTTGCCACGAATTTCTATTTGTGTATGATGTTCAGATTTTTGAATTCCTGTGGAAACGCGTCCGGCACTTATTGGAGCTGATAGCTTGAACCACCCGGGAGTGGATAGATAGCGGAGCGATAGAACGCTGATAGGGGGTGCGGAACATAATCACGGACTATACGGACAGCCCAATAACAACGGCGGGCGCAAACAAAGGAAGGGGCTGCTTGACAGCGTTCTCACCTGGACTCGTCTGCGCCGAGCTGTTCGGGCGCGAGCCGGGCGCCGGACGCTTGAACATGTTCCCGCCCGCCTCCGAGTCCGCCGGGATCGCGTTGAACCGAATCTACACACAATATTAATGTATTGACAACGTAAAATAAATAAAAAAAATTGCGCCCAAACCATCTCTCATGCATTCAATATGTACATGAATATGCGATTCTGGATAAACATTTGATTTGATTTGAATAAAAAAAAACTCACCATCCAGGCGTCGGCGTCGTTTCGTCTGGGTATGTGGCGGTCGCCATAGTCCTGCCGCTTCGTTGGAGTGACGTGCGGCGAACCCGTCTGGAACAGTGACGTCACGTGCGTGTTACTGAGTATCATGAATGAGAGTAACAATGACTCACGGGCGTCTGCTGGAGGGCCTTGATGGGCGAGGCGTTGCCGAGGGGCATGGGCTGCGCCGGCGTGTTGTGCTGCTGTAAGAAGCGACGATCGTACTCGTTCATCCTCCTCTGCAACAGCGTTCATCATGAAAGACAAAACTGGCGATGGCGACTAGAAAGTGCACTCGCGTTTCAGGTTCCCACGTCGCGTGCGAAAGGAAATGTACTGTTACTTGAAACAAAGGTACATTGTCGAGAAATGGATGGGAGTGAAGAAGAAAACCGGAGCGACAGGGGTGAGGGGTGAGGTGAAACCCCACGTGATTCTCAAAGGTGCAACACTTACGGGGGCGCAGCAGGGTTAGAGGGCTCAACAAACAACAAACCAGATTCCAAATCAACCCATTGCAAACAAGATGACAAAATGCGAAACGAGTGAACGGAACATACTGGAAGCGCTTAGGAAATGAAGCGGATGAAGCATTTCATGGATGTGGAACGGCCACCGGCGGGGGAAACATATGACCTGTCCCCCATCACACACTAGCATTACGTTTCCTTTCCACTAACACTCTCGCACTCTACGCTCTCTAGCAATGAGAAAGTGAGAGAGACGAAATAGCACAGCGGCGGCAGAGAGGGCGGGCGCGCAGGAAAATCGATATGGCATTGCTGCGGCTGTATGATGCGCAGGCGCGTCTATTCAAATGCAAAGTACGGTAAGCAGTGGCGATCGCACAGCTGATCGCGAAAGTGAAAGTAGGAACAGGTGGTCGTTTTAAATAGCAGCTTGCACAGAAAGTAGGTTTATAGAACTATAAAGTCGACAGATGGTAGACACAATAATTCCATTATCTCACCTTATACAAATACTGCGTTACTGGAGAAAGTGAAATTTTGTTGATGAGCTGTGGGAATAGGTTCCCTAGTGAACGCTGCTAGTGCAACTGTACTGAACCGACTATCGAAAGAGAATGTACCAAGAAACAAAGAGGTGAAGTGAGCGGACATCGCGGCTCCACTGATAGCGAATTCGAATGCAAATGAGAGAGACAGGCTAATATCACCACCGCCACTCTTGACCCGAGAGAGAGAGAGAGAGAGAGAGAGAGAGAGAGAGAGAAAGAAAGCGAGAACCTGCTCTACCCCTTTCCCTAGCCATCTATCACTATCACTCATCAGCCCATAAAGGGACCATGCGACAAATCAGCACGCGCTATCAACACAGCTAATCGCCCCTATTAGAAGGTCGCCGGGGGAGAGGGGAATGGTCCCTTACGCAGATTGACCTGACCTGACCGCAGCAGCCATGCAAGCTACCAGGGAGAGCCACTATACAATACGCTCACCCACCCACGCAGCTGCTGAGTGGCCACACTGTCGCGCAGCCGACATGCTATTACACCCCCGCGGCACCGGAGAGAGAGAGAGAGAGAGAGAGAGAGAGAGAGAGAGAGACGGGGGGAGAGATAGGGGTGTGATATTCATATCACCCCCACCCATTGTATACAGACATGCGCGCGGCGCTGAAACCGTGTTGCAATAGTCATGCGGCGCGACAGTCATCATTCAATTCCAACCACCAATCAGAGCGGTGATTCCGATTTTCAACAAAGCGAAAATGTAATTTTCAAAGCGATGTCTCATTAGTATTCTTCTATTGTTATCAAACAAATCCGAATGGTTTAAAAGGGTTTCCGAAAGCTTGAGGAATCAGAACATCCAAAATGCGTGTCGCCATCTGCCTCTTCGTTATCCTGCAGGTAGAGAGAGAGAGAGAGAGAGAGAGAGAGAGAGAGAGAGAAAAGAGAGAGAGAGAGAAAAGAGAGAGAGAGAGAAAAGAGAGAGAGAGAGAGAGAGAGAGAAGAGAGAAAGTTGATATGTTAACATTTGTAGCTCGCTGCCGCCGGAATCTGGTACCCTCTTCTCAAGACTCATCCTAGGCCTAGCGTGAGTCTACCGTAGTTCAGTTCTCCAGCACAGTACCTCTACCGTATACTACCGTATTCAGTGTCGTCAATTGTGTGCGGAAGACGGAGTCAAGGCGTGCCACTTCCACGGCTGCTTCACGGAGAGCAAGGCCATTGTGGGTTACTGTATTACTGTGAGATTACTGTAGCTAGGTTACGAGCAAAGTGTAAAGACAAAATTAGCCCCCGATTCAATACGAAGGGTCGAAGAGCATTCGGTATCTATACCTATCCCATATTACTGTATTCTGTGGGGGGTAAGTGGGTTACTGTACTTCGACTTTCAGTGCCTGGAGCAGTGTGGAGACGACCTCCCCGAGTGCACCGTCTTCCCCGAATGTGAACAGCCGCTCGCAGGAGAACCGTACCCCAACAGATTCTAATTCCACAATTCCACATACCATTATGGAATTTTGAATAAAATGTTCTTTTCCGTTGTGTGAGATCAGCTCGCATTTATTTTGTCTTTTGTGTCTGAAATTTTTTCGGTTTGTTTAGAATTGTGAATATTGTCAAAAAACCACGTGTATCAAATCAATTCATCATGACATAAATATTCAACACACGTCTTCACTTCTCTGCGGTGTCAATCAGTCAGAATTGAATTCCTTTTTCTCATCAATGCGACTCACAATAGTCCTACTTTTTCTAAAGGTACTCAATTGTCTTTTTCAACGAAATCGGTTTCTTAGAAATAGGGAACTATTGATGCTCGAATTTATTATTCGACGTAGTAAAACATTTTCAGGCAATCCTCTACGCCAGCGCGTTCGATCACGCACAACATGTGAGGGAAAAATATTTTCGAAAAAAAAGAAATCATTTCAGTGTGATGTGATCTGCTCCAATGGCACACCCGACGAGTGCAAGGGCGAGGGGTGTCTGCTGGAGGCACATCACAAGGTCGGCTCTCTCTCTCTCTATCTCTATCTCTCTCTCTCTCTCTCTCTCTCTCTCTCTCTCTCTCTCTCCGTCCCTCTGTAGGCTTGTAAACCTAGACATTGATGAAAAGACGTAGAACTTATTCCTATCACAACACCACAATCCAGTGAGCATACAAATCGTTGGTAAACGCTGGGCTGTAGTGCCGAAGTCTCATGTTTCTTAAATACCTTGATATACCTATACCTTCACATTCCCCCTCCTTGCAGTGCTGGTCGATGTGCAACGCGAATCAGGAGGAGTGCTTCAGGTTCGCGGCGTGCAGGGACTTCTTCCAGTGAACGAATCACATGACCAAACAGATTTGTAATAATGAATAAGTAACATGTGCAATTCCTCGTCTTTCCCTGTATTTTTCTGACGCAAAGTGTCACTATAGTCGCCGCCTGGTGGATAGTTTCTGTTATTGCCAGCCGGGGTCAGTTGGCGAAACTCAGTTTCGAGCGAGAGAGGCCAGACAGCGCGGGCAAATGGTCGAGTGTCGCGCGGCCTCTTTGACTCGCATGCCGGCTTCTTTGATCGATATTATCGTTTGAAAGCGCGCGCTTGGGTCTCCTCACGACTAGAAGGTAGATCGAATGCGACTCGAGGGTAGATCGATTTTCTACCGTAATCTGGCGAACTATCTCCCAGAATAATATTATACAGTCTCTGAATGTGAGTCAAACCAAATTGATAGGATGTCTTTTCAGGGCACTTAAGTATTCCATTATTGGTGTTAGTGTTAGAATATCGTGAACGAAAACGCTGAAAATACGCAGGCTCGCTTTTTGGGGCCGTTGTTATTCGGAGTCCGTCACTTTTTGGTTTAGACGGAGTACGACGTCATCGGACAGTGACCATCGACCTGTATACTCAGAATCAGCGAGTTAGCCCAATTCTATACGCCCAGCAGCTTCCGAACGCGGATGATGGATGAGCGACCTGGCTCTCTCTTTCGAAATAGTAATCTCTCCGCGTTTCTGGACGGTGGGAAACGAGACAATCTTACCGTTTTGACAATGTTTTCCTGAGGATTTGCGATTTATCTTCTCGTAAATATATCTCGGTTGGGTGCAAAACTCACAAACAGTCGAAGCATGCGCAAGAGAGAAGTGGACTTGAGATCATTGCCCACGCCTCTCATTTCCTCCACGCCATCATTCAATAAAGGTAATTGTGAGTGCGCGGGGAGGGAGAGCCATGGAGACCGACGGTAGACCATTCCGCCACTCACACTATTCTTCTGTTCGTACAGTGTCACTTTTCACTACTATGCCTTTCTTCCCAAACAGAACTGTATACGATGAAGAGATGTGCTACTCGGGTGAGATAATTTCTGTAAATCATATATAACATGATTCATATATATATTCATAGAGGGAAAAATCTGTGACCCGTTGTCAATGGACCCATTAGAAAATTCCTGGGTCTACAAACCAGTTGTGTTCATATTCTCTGTTTTCGTGATTATGAGCATTCTATTCAACACCCTCTTTGCTTTATTGATTTACACAGGAAGAAAATCGACGTTCAAGGTTCTCTAATTTTGAATTCGACAGTTTTAGAATCCGCAAGTGATAAGTACTAAAGTTTTTTTTCAGTTCCCTTTTTACATTTTTGTTGTTCAAATGATCATCTACAACATAGTTTCCTCATTATCTAGATGTATCATCGACATTCCTAGTCAGATCAACTAGTACGGAACATAGAAATGAGGAGAAGAAGATACGTTATTTTATATTTCAGCAACTTTATTATGTCACAAATTGTTACCGATATGGTGCAAACTATCGATTTATTGAGTGATTATGGAATAATGATGTGTATGTTATTGATATCTGCTAATCGATTCCTGGTTTTCGTTAACAAAGTTATGATTGAAAGGTGATCTTGGACTTTGAAATCATTCAATGAACTTTGATGTGAAGAAAAGAAACCATTATCGTTAGCGCGATTTCTTGGATTTTGATTATTGCAATTGTTTTCTTTTTGAAGGTATGATCTTGTTTGCATTTGATTAATTGCATATGAGTAATCTTCAGCTCAACAACTGCTATCGCAAATACGACGAATACAATAAAATCTACGTTGATACATGCAAGTCCCAATCTAATGTGATATTGTACGTCATTTATTGGGTAACGAAGCATAGCAATGTTATTCTTCAAAAATCTATAGTTCTGAAGTTCAGGGCATAATTTACTTATACTACGCAATTCCACTGATATGTTGCGGCTTTTACATTGCAATTTTCGCAAAATTGTCTCGGTAAAGACGTTTGATTCACAAAATGAAATTACTTTTCAATCAAGAGATCGCCGCCGAAGAAGCGTCGATCGAACACGGAAGAATTCTGGAAAGAACGCCGAGACAAAGTTGCTCATACAATCACTCTTTTATTGCATTATCTATTTTGTTAGTTGCAGAACGTAAACGTGACGTCTCTTTTCATTTCAGTTAGGATGCGCTGTATTTTTCATCATTCCTCTTCTCACGAATGAAAACTCGCAGCTATTCTACGTTTCAATGGCTTATCATTCGAGTGAGTAGAGGACCATCCGAAAACAGCAAACATTCACCCAAGTTTTAGTTGACGAAATCATCTCAGTCTTTTTTCCGCTTCTGTTCCTTCTATCCAGTCGGGAAACAAGGAAAGCGTTGAGGAATTTGCTAAGGAACAATAATATTGTTCCGATTCAAATCCAATCATCTTCGAACTCGAATAGAAATGCTGCTCCTCAAAGAGCATCATTATGAAAAACAAACACTGTACAATAAAATATAAAATTATGTTCAACCAATATTCAAATTTTGTCATATCAACTGATAGTTTTTTTTGACACACTCTTTATTTGTATATCCGGTAACACATCACTTGGACAATCCTCCCAAAGCTTGAATTTTGTGTGCTGTGGATAACCCCTCATAAATCATGATAGGGAGAGTATGTACATTGGTTAATATAATTATTGCTCATTAGTATTCTATATCTAATCGTATAGTAACAGAACACAGGGACATCCACATAGATCAGTATATATTCGTAACGCGCAGATATCGTTACAACAGCCTACAATGCGCACTTGGTTGCATCTGCTGTTGCCAGTGTGTTTGGCTCTGAGGAGTCCGAGCCCACCGGCGCCATTTCGTAACCCCACCTTCCACCTCACCCATTCTCTCACTACCACCAGCAATGCGCGACTGCAGAGATCGGGGTGTGGCCAGAGCACGCATCGACGTTTCAAGAACAGCGGTCCGGCAGCGCTGCCCGGAGAGATCCCTTCCGCAGTGTTCGTGCGGATTGGAGACGAGCGCTGTTCGGGCACGCTCATTTCCAGCCAGCACGTGCTGACTGCGGCGCGCTGCTTTGCATCAGACGCACAGAGATTGCAGTATGGACGAGTGTGACAAGTTTTCACCAACAATGGGAGGAAAGTCAGCGGGATACGGTAGAACTAGAGGTCACTTACAAGATCACAGAAAGCGGATTTCGTTTGTGAAAGTTACAGATAACACGGAATCTTCGAAACTTCGCGTCCTAGTTGATGGTAAAGTGCTAATCACACCGTGTCCTAAGAAACCAGAGTACACATCGCTTCATATATGCACGAAAAACAATGACTTCAAGCAGGTAATCATTGTCTTATACCTATTATTTCCATTTCCGAATCTAACAAATCTAGGGAGATTTCGGTAGCGGACTGATCGATGATGGACACAATCCGCGAGGTTCTTTTGTGAATCGTCAAGTTGTCAAGGTTGTTGTATCTATGGTACGTTGGTATAAGACGATTCTTATACAATGATCACTGTAGGCGGATACTGCCAATAAGGTGACGAAACATGTGGACGTATAGTCGGATTGGATCCTATATGCCATCCGTGACATTTCACATGTTGTGCAGTTTCGTGCAACACAATATGTATACCTTCAAAGATCCAAAACGCTTTGTGAGAGGGAATCGAACCCACGGGCAGCTCGCAACGATCGCGCGCTGGCGGCGCGCTCTACCACTGCGCCATTTAGGCTCACTCTAAGAGGTCATTGTTTCTCGCCGATATGTTTGCTCGTTAACTCTCATCATAGTACACTCAAGTGGCTAGTGAAGCTACATGTGCTCTCTCTTCGATCTGTTAACCACTGCCTCTATGGCGCAATGGTAGAGCGCGCCGCCAGTGCACAATCGCTGCGTGCTTCTCATGGGTTCGATTTCTACTCATGGACGCGTTTTGGATATTTGTTAAAATACATGTTGTGTTGCACAAAACTGCACAACATGTGAAATGTCACGGATGGCATATAGGATCCAAACCGACTATACACTACTTCACTGAATGGATTTGTGCAATGACGGGAGTCTGCTCGGAATACTCTGATCGCAATGTTTTCAACTCGGTAATCATCATACTTTAAACAAGCTGCTATAACCCTATAACCATTCACTTTCCCAGATACCAACAATAAAACTTCATCGCGTTGACAAAAAAGGAGGATGGGTCATTGATTCCTCGCGATTTCACTTAACAAACTAACGTATCAAATGCAGAATACAGCCAATGATGAATTATTCATTATTCGTTTAATTGTTGATGATAGTACTTGACACCTCGTGTCTCTCATATGTTCTTTTTTGTTTTGTGTAGCCGGTTGAGTCCGGGATTCTTCTAGTCGGGAGCAAGATGGGGTTCTCTAAGGACTGAGAAGCGCAAATCCCCGCGTTGGGTGTTGGGTTCGTTCTATCCTAACCGCAACTCGGATCGAAATGCTCGGAAAGTGAACAACATCCACGTTTTCTTCAGAGCAAGAAACATAAGCTGTCCACTTTCTCTACAAAAGAAGTCGACATCGAAAGCTCTCTGGTGGCTCGATGGTTGGTCATAGGGGTGCGAGGATCGAGTCGAGGGTTTGATGTTTTTTTTTTCTTGGAACATATGTTGCGACGAGAAGACAACTAAAGCACATAGAGATGTGATTTCCTGGCTGTTCAAAAAAGGGAATTAAGATTCAATATTGGTTAGGATTTGTGGTTAGTAGTGTGTTCATAATAGATGTGAATATTAACGAGATCTAGATACAATTATTCAGTGAATTTTCAAACACATACACGACAAATGTTTCTTATCTGTACAGTTGTACACTTTCAGTGATATCCCATTGTGATTCTGGTTTGAATTCTGTTTCAGAAATAATATTGACATGCTATGAATGTATTTTTTTTCAGTAATGATTATAATACTGAAATTATTTCTCATCGGAGTTGTGCTTGGCTCCAAGTTGAGCAAGAAAGAAAATAGGGACCTTCAAACTACATGCGGATGGTATAAGCAATATACAAACCAACACATTAGTAAGTGTTTCTCTACCTCATTGTTTGTTGATGATATAGTATTTAGAAAGAATGATAATAGGAGGCAAAAATGCTAGAATGAACGAGGTGCCTTCTGCGGTTTCCACATTCACGGCAAAGAAAACGGCGCTTGGGAGTTGCACTCTTGCACAGGTTCCCTGTTCGTCTACTAATCTCTGTTAAATCCACACTTCTAAGGAGTTCTCATTTCTCCGGGACACGTTCTCACAGCTGCTCATTGCTTATTCACAAAGGGAAAGAACGACTGTGAAAGGCAGGGGTTACCGTTTACTCATTTCAGAGAATGTACTTTTTCAGAGGGAAGCCTACTATGCGCGATTTGAGCGACAGTTGGAATGGAACATACATAGAGGTCGGGGGCCGGTGTCGCATTGGAAACATCAAGTGCATATACGAACTTGGAGAGCAGCGCTCACGCCATTACATCAAGGAGGTGAGACAGTGAAGTGGTCGGAACAATTGTTCTATAGATCTTCCATCGCAAAAGATTATATGAACTTTCACTGCGACCGCAGTGGCAAATATAACACCGCAGATATTGTTGTCATCGTTTTGACAAAGGTACGGCTAATTTCGACGTAGAAAAATCGTACAAATATCTGTAGGATGTTCCTAAACACTTGGCAAAGCCTGCTTGCCTTGCCTCTCCCACCACACAGCTACTGAGATCTTACACATTCGCCGGATTTGGCCGAAATGGTTAGTCGTTCATAAAAATGAATCATAAAACAACTATAGGAATCTCTGCATCACACCAGCCCGGCATACTGCAAGTGACAAAACTGTCGGCATTCATTTGCAAATCACGATTCACAGACGTCATTTGTACACTGGATCATGCAACAAGTCCTTTACTAGTGAGAACTCTTATCGTTTCTGACTGAGAACTCATTCAGGGTGATTCTGGTGGAGCTCTTCTACAAACTATGAATGGGAAACATCTTGTCATCGGAGTCACCAGTCTCGCGCTAATGAATCCTAAAATGTTAAAAGGTACGACTGTGTTGTTCCCGGAAGGATTCAAACATTCAATTGGATTCTTTCAGACGTCGAAAATTATTTCGTCGACGTTCGGATACAATCTGGTTGGATCTGCGAAGCATCTGGAGTCACAGAGTCGTTTCAAAAATGATGTAGCTTTTTCAAATTTGCTTGTTTCTTCACAATAAAGGTCTTTGCGAGTACAGTGTCGGGTCGGCTTGTATAAGTGGTTACACAATTATATTTATCCAATAAAATTGTTCCATTCAAAAATAAGGATGATGACAGAAGTGTGCAATGAAGTTCATGAGATGCGAGAACCAAAAAACTTTTTTCGGTTGCATATCTTTCATTCAGATATCATATTCTCTTCTTTTCCAAACGTTGCCGTTAATTATAACGTAGTTGCGAATGCTACAAAAAACCTGAGCTGCGAAGGCAAACTCCTAATTCGATAACTCTCAGCTCAAGAGCTCAGATTCAGACCCCTGTGTTATTCCTCAATTCACTTATACGGCGACACGATTTCGCAACTTTGTTCACATTTTTTCATCAAGACACGCGCATGTTGTCCATTTGCCCCCGCGCCAATATTAAATAAAGATAAATGTGCACGGGGAGAGAACCATGGATACCATTTCTCACAGTCACTCACGCTTCGTAAACGCTGCACAGAACTATGCCTTTCGTCCCGAACATTACTGCACTCACAGAGCATATGGAGGTGTGCAAAGCAGATTCATGTAAGAGTTTTCATATATAACATACGTAACATGCTTGATCATAGATGTGCCGTGTAGTCCTGTATCAATGACTCCAATAGTGTTTTCCTGGGCCCACGAACCCGTTGTGTACATTTTTTGTCTTATCGTTTTTATGAGTATTCTATTCAACGCTTCTTTTGCTTTCTTGATTTACACGGAGAGAAAATCGACATTTAAGGTACTCTGATAGATAAGTTTCCGTTTAGTGACTTGTTTCAGTTTCCTTTCTACATTTTTGTTATTCAAATGATCATCTACAACATAGTTTCCTCATTATCTAGATGTCTCATCGACATTCCTAGTCAGATGAACTAGTACGGAACATAAAAAATGAGGAGAGGAAAATACAATATATGTTATAATTCAGCAACTTTATTATGCCACAGATTGTTACGGATGTGGTGCAAACTATTGATTTATTGAGTGATTATGGAATAATGATGTGTATGTTATTGATATCAGCTAATCGATTCCTTGTTCTCGTTAACAAAGTTGCAATAGAAAGGTGATCTTAGACTTCGAATTCATAAAAGAAAAAGTAATTAGAAAAAACTTTTGCAGAAAAGAAACTATTTTCGTTAGCGCGATCTCATGGGTTTTGATTATCGCAATTGTTCTATTTTTAAAGGTACGATCTTTTATTGCAATTGATTTATTGAACACTTATGAGTATTTTTCATCTCAACAACTGTTATCGCGAATACGACATTCACAATAAGATCTATGTTGATACATGCAAGTCCCAATCTAATGTGGTATTGTACATCATTTATTGGGTAACGAAAAAATTGCAATTTACTTCTAGAAAAAAAGAAAGTTCAGGTCATAATTTATTTATACTACGCAATTCCACTGATATGCTGCGGTTTTTACATCGCCATTTTCGCAACGTTGTCCAGGTATGTGAAGACGTTTGATTTACAAAATGAAATTACTTTTCAATAAAGAGATCGCCGCCGAGGAAGCGTCGATCGAACACGGAAGAATTCTGGAAAGAACGCCGAGACAAAGTTGCTCATACAATCACTCTTTTATTGCATTATCTATTTGGTTAGTTGCAGAACGTAAACGTAACGTCTCTTTTCATTTCAGTTAGGATGCGCTGTATTTTTCATCATTCCTCTTCTCACGAATGAAAACTCCCAGCTATTCTACGTTTCAATGGCTTATCATTCGAGTGAGTAAGAGAACCATCCGAAAACAACAGACATTCACCCAAGTTTTAGTTGACGAAATCATCTCAATCTTATTTCCGCTTCTGTTTCTTCTATCCAGTCGGGAGACAAGAAAAGCGTTGAGGAATTTGCTAAGGAACAATAATATTGTTCCGATTCAAATCCAATCATCATCGAACTCGAATAGAAATGCTGCTCCTCAAAGAGCATCATTATGAAAAACAAACACTGTACAATAAAACTCTTCAATCTTGTTTGATACTCAAGCTATAGTGCGTTACTCATCAGAATATATACTACCCGGACCCTGGAATGGGATACCGCCAGCTCGCCGAAAGTTACAGTTCGCAGATCGCTACAGTTCACGGAAACGACTCTCGTTTTCGGTCTTCCAAATGTTACAGTTCGCAGATAGGCGAGTTCCGACAGAGGAAAACTATATTTTCTCTGCAATGTTACAGTTCGCAGACCATTACATCTCGCGCCTTTTTTTAGTGAATCCCATTAAAATGTACCCATTAAAACTAACAAAGGTGATATATAATAACAGTTTATCAAATAATCTGATATAAACTACACATATTTTCCTATAACAATACAAATACATACAAATCAAATTATTCAGTACAAAACAATAACCGTATACAAATTCAATTTAAATATGCAAAGACCAGAAAAAATGAAATAGAACTAAAGCACGACAATCCGTAATTACAATAAATATTATTAGGACACATATAAGCACCGTATATACTGATAGCTGCGTGCGTAGGCCGAGTACGGGTTATACAAGTACGCACCTCCGGCGCCCAGCAAGTGATCCACGTATCCAGAGTCTCCATCGTTCTCTCCAAACAGTTCCTCGTGGTTGGCTGCACGCAGAGTCGTGTAGGTACAATGAGTTCCCTAAAACATTTTCCCCATAAAAACAAACAAAATTGTCTTTTTAGTAACTCCCCCCCCCCTTTTACAATACTCACCGAGTGATTTTCCAGGTACAACTAGCGCTCCGGCGCGCTCTCGCGCGCCTCCGCGCTAGATCATGAAAATTAGAAGAATAGAAATTCATACAAGTTTTTGTTATGTTCAATAATACTGTTTATCTACAAATTCATAACATTTTGAGTGAAACGAATTATAAAAGTAGAGAAGATTAGTCGATTGATGTATTGATTGCACTGATAAGTATGTTGTCTAGGAGCGGGGTAATAATAATAATAATAATAACTGGTTTGCAAGTCCTATAGTAAGCTGCCGCGCACCTTCGCTGTACGAGTCAGTAGATCTTTATTTCTGAATAACAATGTCCTCGCTTATACAAAAAGAGCACCCGCACGCTGCCGCGCGCTTCACCTATCAATGTCTATGAAAAGATTAATGATTTATTTCTTTTTTCTGAACTATACTTTCCTAGGCTTATAAAAACTAAATGCGCTCAGGCACGAGTCAGCATCGCTCTGATATTAGCCCTCCTCCTTCTATCTCTCCCTCTTTCTCCCCTCTCTTCTCACTCTCTCCTTCCTCTCTCTATCTCTCTGCTTTCTCTTTATTTCTGCTCTCCTCGTATTTCTTTTAGTGTTAAAGGCACAGTGGCGACTTATTTCCGTCACAACCTGCCACAACTCCTCATTTTCACACGAGCAAAACGTTTGGCCGTGGGATCGAACCGGCGAAGATCGGGGGCCACAACGCAGCGCACATGCTCTGAGCCATGAAGCTATTGACTAAGCGTTGTTCAATTGCGCTTATGTCTCCGACCCCAATTTGCAGTATTGAAGCGTTGGCGGAAAATTCAAATTTTCATCTGCATCCTTGGCAGTGTCCCAGTGTCAGATTCGAAAGTAACGCAGAATCGTCGTTCTTTCAAAAAAAAACATGCAAATGTGTTAGGTTGAAATGATTTTCAAAAATACTCCATGTCAAATAAGTCGCCACTGTTTCTTTGATGCTACGAAAACAGACAGTTCTGCTTCTGCTTCTGCAACCTCTTTCCTTCAATAATCTCTCTTTCTCACTCACTCTATCTTTTTCTCTTTTTCCCTCTCTTCCTCTTTCTCTTTCTCTTAGGTCTCCTCTCGCATCTTTTCTGTTGTCAATGCAACGACAACAGTAAGTCGATCTACCACTGCCTTTCTCTCTATAAATATATATATATTTCTCTCTAACTTTTCCTCTATCCCTCTCTCTCCGTTCTTTGTCAATGCATTTCTAGAGATTGAAGTAAAACTTTTGCTTTGCTTGAACATGGAACTTCCGCTGCCGGACAGCGAGATTTTGATGTTTTTTAACAGAATAATGAAAGCAAAATTGAAAACTATCACAACGTGGACTACAGCCGAGGACGTAAACTCAACTAATCTGCAAAGTGTCATAAAAATTGGTTTAATATGACTAAAGTTATGAACTGATCAAAATCGTAAAAGAAATGCTAGGGCGCGCGCATCGTTTGATAAATTGGCTATATCTTTCTCACATTGTAACCACTCAGGCTGAATTTTGCAGGTACGCAAAAAAAAACTGTTTTTTGAACGTAATTACGGAAAATAAAAACAGAGATGTTGCTTAGATGAGAAACGTTCGCTGCAGACAGCTACAAATCTAATGGATTTCGTGGTTTCGTCAGTCGCAAGAGCCACAATCCACGAACATCTACGAGTTTCAACTTCAGCCACAAACAGCTACAAGTCGCTACGAACATCTATCAGCCACGAAAACCACAATCCACGAGCATCTACGAGTTGCAACGTCAGCCACAAACAGCTACAAGTCGCTACGAACATCTATCAGCCACGAAAACCACAATCCACGAGCATCTACGAGTTGCAACGTCAGCCACAAACAGCTACAAGTCGCTACGAACATCTATCAGCCACGAAAACCACAATCCACGAGCATCTACGAGTTGCAACGTCAGCCACAAACAGCTACAAGTCGCTACGAACATCTATCAGCCACGAAAACCACAATCCACGAGCATCTACGAGTTGCAACGTCAGCCACAAACAGCTACAAGTCGCTACGAACATCTATCAGCCACGAAAACCACAATCCACGAGCATCTACGAGTTGCAACGTCAGCCACAAACAGCTACAAGTCGCTACGAACATCTATCAGCCACGAAAACCACAATCCACGAGCATCTACGAGTTGCAACGTCAGCCACAAACAGCTACAAGTCGCTACGAACATCTATCAGCCACGAAAACCACAATCCACGAGCATCTACGAGTTGCAACGTCAGCCACAAACAGCTACAAGTCGCTACGAACATCTATCAGCCACGAAAACCACAATCCACGAGCATCTACGAGTTGCAACGTCAGCCACAAACAGCTACAAGTCGCTACGAACATCTATCAGCCACGAAAACCACAATCCACGAGCATCTACGAGTTGCAACGTCAGCCACAAACAGCTACAAGTCGCTACGAACATCTATCAGCCACGAAAACCACAATCCACGAGCATCTACGAGTTGCAACGTCAGCCACAAACAGCTACAAGTCGCTACGAACATCTATCAGCCACGAAAACCACAATCCGAAGGATTTCGAAAACGGGAGACTTTTTAGGAGCCGGATAAAAAGGGCCGGATATTCATTTTCTTCCGGACAATATTCGGCTCACCAAATCCGGGCCGATTTTAAAGACTCTGTCTTTGCTACAGAGATCATTTGTGGTCCAAAGTAGTCTGTGAGGTGTCGCCAACGAGAAATGAACGTTTTTGTCGAAAACGGGAGACTTTTTAGGAGCCGGATAAAAAGGGCGGATATTCATTTTCTTTCGGACAATATTCGGCTCACCAAATCCGGGCCGTTTTTAAGGACTCTGTCTATGCTACAGAGATCATTTGTGGTCTAAAGTAGTCTGCGAGGTGTCGCCAACGAGAAATGAACGTTTTTGTCGAAAACGGGAGACTTTTTAGGAGCCGGATAAAAAGGGCGGATATTCATTTTCTTTCGGACAATATTCGGCTCACCAAATCCGGGCCGTTTTTAAGGACTCTGTCTATGCTACAGAGATCATTTGTGGTCTAAAGTAGTCTGCGAGGTGTCGCCAACGAGAAATGAACGTTTTTGTCGAAAACGGGAGACTTTTTAGGAGCCGGATAAAAAGGGCCGGATATTCATTTTCTTTCGGACAATATTCGGCTCACCAAATCCGGGCCGTTTTTAAGGACTCTGTCTATGCTACAGAGATCATTTGTGGTCTAAAGTAGTCTGCGAGGTGTCGCCAACGAGAAATGAACGTTTTTGTCGAAAACGGGAGACTTTTTAGGAGCCGGATAAAAAGGGCCGGATATTCATTTTCTTTCGGACAATATTCGGCTCACCAAATCCGGGCCGTTTTTAAGGACTCTGTCTATGCTACAGAGATCATTTGTGGTCTAAAGTAGTCTGCGAGGTGTCGCCAACGAGAAATGAACGTTTTTGTCGAAAACGGGAGACTTTTTAGGAGCCGGATAAAAAGGGCCGGATATTCATTTTCTTTCGGACAATATTCGGCTCACCAAATCCGGGCCGTTTTTAAGGACTCTGTCTATGCTACAGAGATCATTTGTGGTCTAAAGTAGTCTACGAGGTGTCGCCAACGAGAAATGAACGTTTTTGTCGAAAACGGGAGACTTTTTAGGAGCCGGATAAAAAGGGCCGGATATTCATTTTCTTTCGGACAATATTCGGCTCACCAAATCCGGGCCGTTTTTAAGGACTCTGTCTATGCTACAGAGATCATTTGTGGTCTAAAGTAGTCTACGAGGTGTCGCCAACGAGAAATGAACGTTTTTGTCGAAAACGGGAGACTTTTTAGGAGCCGGATAAAAAGGGCCGGATATTCATTTTCTTTCGGACAATATTCGGCTCACCAAATCCGGGCCGTTTTTAAGGACTCTGTCTATGCTACAGAGATCATTTGTGGTCTAAAGTAGTCTACGAGGTGTCGCCAACGAGAAATGAACGTTTTTGTCGAAAACGGGAGACTTTTTAGGAGCCGGATAAAAAGGGCCGGATATTCATTTTCTTTCGGACAATATTCGGCTCACCAAATCCGGGCCGTTTTTAAGGACTCTGTCTATGCTACAGAGATCATTTGTGGTCTAAAGTAGTCTACGAGGTGTCGCCAACGAGAAATGAACGTTTTTGTCGAAAACGGGAGACTTTTTAGGAGCCGGATAAAAAGGGCCGGATATTCATTTTCTTTCGGACAATATTCGGCTCACCAAATCCGGGCCGTTTTTAAGGACTCTGTCTATGCTACAGAGATCATTTGTGGTCTAAAGTAGTCTGCGAGGTGTCGCCAACGAGAAATGAACGTTTTTGTCGAAAACGGGAGACTTTTTAGGAGCCGGATAAAAAGGGCCGGATATTCATTTTCTTTCGGACAATATTCGGCTCACCAAATCCGGGCCGTTTTTAAGGACTCTGTCTATGCTACAGAGATCATTTGTGGTCTAAAGTAGTCTGCGAGGTGTCGCCAACGAGAAATGAACGTTTTTGTCGAAAACGGGAGACTTTTTAGGAGCCGGATAAAAAAGGCCGGATATTCATTTTTTTCCGGACAATATTCGGCTCACCAAATCCTGGCAGATTTTGAAGACTCTGTCTATGCTACAGAGATCATTTGTGGTCTAAAGTAGTCTGTGAGGTGTCGCCAACGAGAAATGAACGTTTTTGTCGAAAACGGGAGACTTTTTAGGAGCCGGATAAAAAAGGCCGGATATTCATTTTTTTCCGGACAATATTCGGCTCACCAAATCCGGGCAGATTTTGAAGACTCTGTCTATGCTACAGAGATCATTTGTGGTCTAAAGTAGTCTGTGAGGTGTCGCCAACGAGAAATGAACGTTTTTGTCGAAAACGGGAGACTTTTTAGGAGCCGGATAAAAAAGGCCGGATATTCATTTTTTTCCGGACAATATTCGGCTCACCAAATCCGGGCAGATTTTGAAGACTCTGTCTATGCTACAGAGATCATTTGTGGTCTAAAGTAGTCTGTGAGGTGTCGCCAACGAGAAATGAACGTTTTTGTCGAAAACGGGAGACTTTTTAGGAGCCGGATAAAAAAGGCCGGATATTCATTTTTTTCCGGACAATATTCGGCTCACCAAATCCGGGCAGATTTTGAAGACTCTGTCTATGCTACAGAGATCATTTGTGTTCTAAAGTAGTCTGTGAGGTGTCGCCAACGAGAAATGAACGTTTTTGTCGAAAACGGGAGACTTTTTAGGAGCCGGATAAAAAAGGCCGGATATTCATTTTTTTCCGGACAATATTCGGCTCACCAAATCCGGGCAGATTTTGAAGACTCTGTCTTTGCTACAGAGATCATTTGTGGTCCAAAGTAGTCTGTGAGGTGTCGCCAACGAGAAATGAACGTATTTCGGGATACTTTTCAGGAGCCGGATAAAAAGAGACGGATATTCATTTTCTTCCGGACAATATTCGGCTCACCAAATTCGGGCCGGTTTAAAAGACTCTGTCTTTGCTACAGAGATCATTTGTGGTCCAAAGTAGTCTGTGAGGTGTCAACAACGAGAAATGAACGTATTTGCCGAAAACGGGAAATTTTTTAAGAGCCGGATCAAAAAGGCGGTCATTCATTTCTTCCGGACAATATTCGGCTCACAAAATCCGGGCCGATTTGAAAGTCTCTGTCTTTGCTAAAGAGATCATTTGTGGTCCAAAGTGGTCTGTGAGGTGTCAACAAATAGAAATGAACGTATTTGCCGAAAACGGGAGACTTTTTAGAAGCCGGAAAAAAAGGGCCGAACATTCATTTCATTCCATCATTGATTTCGGTATTCAAGCCAAGTTCGCAATTTCTCTCGTCGCCCGATATGAGTGTGTTTCAGTTCCAATTATGGTTGACTAGATTTTCGTAGTCCCTATTCCACTGTATCACAACAATACACACTACACGAACCACATGTGGTTCCTATAAAACCACGGAGACAGTAGCAATCCACCATCCAGAGTTCGCTTGCAGTGCTTGAAGAAGAACCGCTGCGTGACGACCCCTCTGTGTCAGTCCTCGGGTGTTTGCTCTAAGATCGAACAGACTCCGGATCAGCCCACGCCTCTCGACAACGCATATGACGAGTAGTGCTATGTGCCTCTAATGTGCTGAATAAATACATACTGACAGACAAACCAGAAATGAGCAGAGACATTCCAGTTGTCAAGTAGTCGGACTATGATTATGTCAATGAGGTATCCACTTCACGAATGATTATACCGTCGCGATTGATTTTTTTTATCTCGGACACTGAACATGCAGACTACACACTATATATGTACTAGCGTTGAATACAACTTCGTTAGAGACTTGTGATTGATTGAGCAACAGTGTGATCATGAATCTGTTTCATCTTGCAGCTGTCGTAGCATTGTTGTTGCAAGTAAGTTATCCTGTTTAGGTGTAGGTGTGGTTGGTCTCTTTGAGACAGCCCCTTTAAATAGCCGCTGTTTGTTCGTGTTTCGAAGGCGTTTCAATGTTAGTATCGAAGGGAGTTTCGATGAAACTGACCGTTACTTTTGTAAAAAGTCGTTCTAGGTGACTTCCACTTTCTGTGCGCTGTGTAAGTAACACTGTCGCCGGGGCGCGACGCTGAGAAAGTGCCGACAGTTGTGCGCGAAGCAGTTTCAGAAAGTGGTGAGCAGATCTGTGGAGACCAGACTCCCTATCTCCAAAAGATCATTCAAAACGCTTCCACAGTCTCAAAAAAAGGCAAAATCGAGATTGGCATAAACTCAAAACTATGATGAAACTACGTAATTCAGTGCTCCCGTCCCGGCAACTGTGCCAATACTCAATGCGCGCAGTTCGCGGACTCGTGTAGAGGTGGCTGGAAGGCTATTCCTATCCTGGACTATCTCTACGACAATGAAGAATCGCTGCACGACGATTATTAGGATGATGTCGAGTATTATGTTTCCGTTTTTATAAAACTACTCTTAACGATTTTTTCTCTTATTTCTCCGTTTGTTATTTTGACTATGCCATATCTCATATCCACACCATCTTTCTATAGTTTATTTTCATACTACAACTTCCAGCATTGTAAGAAGAACATTTTCCGTCGTAATAAACTGTTTCAAAATTGCGTGATTCATGTTGACGATCGTTGAACGTTGAGCGGATGACAGTGAACACAAAGCACAAATTGACAAATTGAAACTCTGTAATGGACTACTAATCAACCTTTACACCTATACGACTATACTACACGCCTTTTTAACACAGCGATCTTAGTTCGACCATCACATCATCCAACCATGAAGCTCCACCTCAGCCTCGCCCTCGCTCTTCTTGTTGCCGTTGTGCAGGTACGCTTGTATTCTGACTATAACCTCATCTATACCTTATCTCACATAACTCATTTTACCTCATTATACTCATTATACTATTATTAAATCTCGTTTTATCATATTCTTTTTCACGCATCACTGCGAATTATCTACTGATTCTTCTGTTTCCGGTGGTCGCCGGGCGCGGCTACAAGCAGAACATCCC
>CAWZYM010000423.1:485000-492500 GCA_963966185.1 Rhabditoides inermis
ACTGCCTCCGAGAGGGCGCGTCGCGAGAAACAGAAGAAGATCGACGTCAAGATCAGGAACATATTCATCGCCAGGGTGAGCGAGAGTTGTCTGCGAAACTGACCTCTGATGGTTGAATTCATACCAGAAAATCTCACCTGTAATTGAAATAAGCCGTGTATTCCAAGATCACATTACCTCATCACACATTCGGCCTGGCAAAACAAGATGCGTTGGTGGTGAAAAAAAATCTGTTTTCGATCTCCCCGGCGTTCCCCGCTGATTTCAGTAGACAGCAGTTCCACTTGTGAGATTTTTTTGTGCATCTTGTTACCATCTCTGAAATACAATTTTACAATACTGAAATACAATTTTACATTATTGTATTTCAGTATTTCACGTGTTCTCAAAAACCGTAAAAATTATTATTATTATTATTATTATTATTATTATTATAAAATATAATAATAATAATAATAATAATAATAATAATAATAATAATAATAATAATAATAATAATAATAATAATAATAATAATAATAATAATAATAATAATAATAATAATAATAATAATAATAATAATAATAATAATAATAATAATAATAATAATCATAATA
This sequence comes from Rhabditoides inermis, assembly GCA_963966185.1. NCBI lineage: Eukaryota > Metazoa > Nematoda > Chromadorea > Rhabditida > Rhabditidae > Rhabditoides > Rhabditoides inermis. The sequence goes on from CAWZYM010000423.1 coordinate 485,597, forward strand.
ATAATAATAATAATTATTATTATTTCAGGCGTGCGCAGTGGTGGCGTGCGTTCTCTTTGTGATCGTGATGTTCTGGACGGGAGTGTTCCTCTACGGACTGTGGGAGACGATCCAATCAGGCAACGAGCACACCATATCGACGAGTATCGATGCTGAAGTCAAAAGTGAGCTGTTAGAATTCAGAATTCAAAATTCAAAATATTCATCTCGAATCAAGTAGCACATGGTGATGTATGTTAGTCGGCTTACTTACCATATCTTCTACTTTATCTCCCAAGAAAGATTAGAGACACAGTAGCAGAAATACAAACCACAACAGAACATGTACACTGCGACAAATATTGAGCTAGTGCTATCAAACAGCTTGTTTACGAGGCTCTCAAATTTACTTCAAACATCACAAAGTCATTTGTGAAAGACACTGTACGATCACATTCCAGGTCTGGAAAGGGAGATGCAGAAGATTCAGTGCGCGCAACGCAAGGCGAAACAGTCGGTGGTGGCGGATCTGGAGAACTACTTCGCGGATTACGTACGTATTCGAGAGACGTTTTCACATAATACGTTCATAAGTCGTGTGTATTCCTGAATGATCTCATTTTCCAGCGCCAGTCCACACTCCAATTGCACATCAACAATTCGCGCAACGAGCTGATATACGAGCAGTTTGTGAGTTGGTTTTGATGATGATTTCGAAGCGACTTCTTTCCTCTCAGGACAGCTGCGATCTGTACCATTCTCTATGGGACTTCGAATCGCGACAGGGCCACAAGTTCTTTCTCTCGAATGGCAGCTCCTTGCTGGACAAGAACAGTACTCATGACCTACTGGGATACGATCGTGTCGAGACCGTCTATCGCTACCATGAACACGCTAATGTTTTCAGCGTGAGTGCGTGAGGGTAGGCGTTTTCTCAATCTACCTCAAACCCTCAATGCCACCATCGATATTTCATGTACGGAGAAATTGAGGGAATATCGATACCGATACCCTAGACTTTTAGTATACGAAAGTTTGTATCGTCAACTTAGGATCGTTAGTGTGCGAAACTTTTTTTTTTCAGGTTTGGCCAGCAAACATTTCACTCGCATCGTACAAGGACTACTTTGATGTGTACGGCCAAGCGAAACGCGTAATGTTTACGTCTTTCATTATTGCGAAATTAGGCGAGATGATGAATCGTTGCGCTATGGTATAGTGCCACAGTCTTCCTTCTCCTCCGCAGAGTGATCTCTTGAATCGGGGGCTACCTTTACTTTTACCATTGCCACTAACAATGAATTTTTTTTTTTGCAGAATGTATCTGTGATGTACGCATCGTTTAAGAAGTTGATAGAACACGACACACTCCAACTATACGAACATGCAAGTGGCGATACTCGTGTGAAGATACGTACATGTTTCAGGTCAATAACATCTCTTACCCGACTAATACGTTCCTCAATGATGAGGTATGATCGACTGTTCTGATGAACTCAAACGCATGAGGAATTTCTCCCTAAGTAAAATTACTATATGTTTCGTTGGGATCTATTTAATATCTTACATAGACGCTCAAGCGAGATTAGAGAGTGGGTATATCATGGATGAGAGGTTCGCAAGAGCGTTTGAGTCTGTCGGTCAGCTGAGATACTAAGATGCCGCATTATTGTAAACATACAAACTTGTTTCAGGTCATGATCATGTCTGATTACATAAAACATTTGAACGGCACACTGAGGGTACGACCTTTTTTATATCTTATAATATTTATCTACTTAATTGTACATCATATGCAATCAATTTCAAGGTGGTAGAAACACTTATATAACAGGGGCATGTGAATGAAAATGCTTATACCTATTAAATTGGACTATCAACCTATTACATGAAGGAATTGTCTTGACAATACTCTTTTCAGCTCGATAACCACTTTGTCGAGGCGACCTTCCTGCATTCTTTCATCTGTTTCGCGAGCATAGCCGCAGCCTTTGTAGTGTTCCTCACACTTATCAAATGTGTCAAAAGTGAGTTTCTAAAACCGCTTGCAAATTTCGTTGCTTTTCCTTTTGGTTTTGATCATGTTGCAAGCTGCTCAATAACCAACGACTGATATTGAAACATTACAGGGTCATCGTTGTTCATGGCTTGGTGCATTGTCGTTCTATCACTTGTGATCCTACCAAGTGCAACGTTGATGTAAGATTTTTTGCGTACCCTGTCAAAAAAGTGTTCTCATCTTTTTTGACAGGTCGTTGAAGGATGTGCACGCGATGCACGCAATCTGCGACTACTTCATGAACACAACGCTCGATGCACTGACTGAGACGTCGTTCCAAATGAACGATTTGAATTATCCTGTCAATTATAGGTACAAGTGTTGGGAATATAAAAATAGGTGTCAGTAAATGGTTTGTTTTCAGTAACATACAATTGTGCGAGGGAGGAGCCAACTACAAAATGCTGATAGAAAATGTGGTCGAGAACATTGTCGAGCGAGGTTCGGAACATGACAAAGCATGGGAGATATTGTGATGTTCAGAATTCAACGAAACTTCACAAATGTGGCTGGGTAGATTGGAATCGTACAAATCGACCTGTCAACGAGTGTTGAAGAGAGCTTTGAATACTCTCGACGTTAGTTAAAAATGATTAGAACATTGTTTTTTTTTCTTTTTTCAGGACTTGATAGCAGCACTGGATAAGCAGCAAGAGGCGCCAACCACATTTTTCAAACAATGTTCAGACGCAATAACTCGAGAGTTCGAATACTGGCGGTTTGAATGGATGGCAAACTATCTACTACGTGACACGTACCCATATCAACACAAAACACCGAACTGGAACGGCCATCCCGCTTTCATTTTGTGCGGCCCTGAAATTGTGGCACTGTTCGCTAAGCCTTTCTACATGGAACACTTCAGTCTGCTTCAAGCGTTTGCGCGCGAGTTTGTTCTACTCAAGGTTTGCCGGCGGCGAAAGTTTGACAGTGCATTCAAACACGTTTCTAGGATGCGTGGAAGAACGATCGACCGGCGTTTGTGGATCTGCAAGAGATGCTGAGACCGATTCAAGCAGAATGCGACAGCATACTCACCACCTTCAAATTAGACCACTACTACGAAAACGTCACGGTTAGCAATTTCACATTTCTAATACATAACTCTTATCAGAACATTATGATGTCCGAGTTGGGATCTGACAGATCAAACTGCTACCTGAATACCATCTACAAGAACGTTCTGAAGAAGACGAGTCTGTCGTTCGAACCGTTTTATGTGCTAGCCGCTATTCAAGGTACTACTCTTGTTGTTTTTATTATTCCTTGTCTTGATCACTTACTTTAAAACGTGTTCGCAATAGTAACAATTAGAGAGGGCGCGCAGCGCCCTCTCTTTTGGCTTAGGATAGGGCTCGCGCCAGAAATTCCCAGAAGCGATATCCAAAGGTCATGTTAGCAACAATGTGGACTCGTCCAAATCATGTTAGTCAGATTCGCACCGATCCGTAGGTCAGATCACTTGTCGTCGGCATCTTTGTATCTCTTATCTGAAAGAAGTTATGCGCGATCCCGCGTTCGCACTAGGCGAAAGACCAGCGTTTCCTTCCCGTCACGCTGACCGCAGACTTTTTTCCAACGTGCACCCAACTTGCACCCAGCGTGTAGCCAGCCTCGCCGCCGCCAGCGTCTAACTCGCGCCGGGTTTGCATATTTTGACCGGCCCACTATAACCATGACGAGGCGGGATACCGACTGGTAGAAAACATGTGAAAAACGTTCTGTGAAACGTAACGGCAATCCGTGAATACTTGTGATCTGCAAAGAGAGAGAGAGAGAGAGAGAGAGAGAGAGAGAGAGAGATAGAGAGATAGAGAGAGAGAGAGCGATAGCGGGAGAAAGTGAGAGAGATCAGTGAGATAGTGAGAAGTAGTGCATGGTCACGGCGCAACGACGTTGATTCACGCGCGATTTTGTCTCGGCGTGTGGCCGTCATTCCATCACGCCACGCTTTTCCCGAAATCGCGCCGCGTGAAATGAACGCGCGGCAAAAGTCTCGAATTCGAGAATCCCGAAATAACGCCCGTGGTAGTTGGAGAAGTCAGAAAATCCCAAAACAACGCCGCCGCGCGTTCTTTCGGGATTGGAGAGATGAAGCGACCGGTGGGCCGTGATAATTGGAAAATTATGCAATTTGTTTCGATAATGCCACATGATTTGTCTTATTTCTCAACCGTCTCATTTATGAGAAAGGCAATGAGGAGACCGTGCATGGGATGCAGGCGTCTCGAAATGACGCGCGATCCCGAACTAACGCTTTCGCGAATCTCGAATGAGCGGCAGCGTGATATCACGCTTTGCCCGTCAAAAATCCCGAAACAACGCGCGCCGGTCAGCGCGCTTGGCATGGGCGTGCAATCACGCCGCTCATTTCTCGCATTCGAGAATCCCGAATCAACGCGCCGCGTTGTCTCGTCTCGAAATGACGACGCGCGTGATCGCGCGTTGCGCCGTGACCAGGCACTAGTGAGAAGTAAAGATAAGTAGTCATAATTCAGCTTATAGCAAAAATTTCAATGAAATTTAACAAAAGCACATATATTTTCTTTTAAAAGTACTTGCGTAAAGAGGTTCACTTTTGTCTTAACCCAATGCAACAAAAGCACATGCATTAAACGTTTACAAATACTAACACAAACCTGCGCCTCTTTCTCTCTCTCTCTCTTTTTCTCTCTCTCTCTCTCTCTCTCACTCTCTCTCTCTCTCTTCCCCCTCTCTCTCTCCCTCTCTCTCATAACATTGACGTTATTAATTTGTATCCTTATATTTCAAATGTTACTTCAACAGTCCGGTTTGCGCAGGTTTGTGTTAGTATTTGTAAACGTTTTATGCATGTGCTTTTGTTGCATTGGGTTAAGACAAAAGTGAACCTCTTTACGCAAGTACTTTTAAAAGAAAATACTACTTTCAGTTATGATCATTACATCTCTCATTCATTTGGCGATCGCACTGTTTTGCGTCGCTCGCAGCAAGGAGTTGACCTATGTTTACAAGGTGAGTTCCAGACATGTAGATATGACGAGGGTGGAAGAGACAAAACTTTGCCGTATAGCGTTTTACACCCCCGAAACGACTTCTATCTTTCTCCGTCTTGCAAGAAAAGAGAACTGTTTAGGCATTCGCGGACGAGAAGGAGTGTGTGAAGGAGGAGGAGAAGGAGGAGGACGAGGAGAAGCCGGCCGATGCGAAGGAGCTGTACGAGACGGGCAAGGTGACACCGTCGAAGCCAGCGGAAGCGGAGAACGACGCCTGGTTTGCGAGCGTGCGCATCACGGAAAGCGATCAGAACATGAGCATGACCACTGAAAGGGAGCCCGCAAAATCGCAAGTGAATTGACACTTTATTTTAGAGAAACGTTAGATTCCTTAATCATGATCGACTTTTTATAACTGTGATTGGCATTGTCGCATTATATTTTTTGGCTTAAAAGGGTTAATAAATGTTGTTTCATTCCATTGCAATATATAATCACATCATTTTATCGACAAATTTTCAATGTCGCAGGTTCAGTTGATTCCCGAATGGACGCGGATCAGATTCTCAAGATAGTCGGAAGGAAGAAGGGCCTGAGGAAATGTGTATGTATATATCAATCAAGTTGCATCTTTTCAAAACTTTCACGAATGTCTTCAAAACAATTCTCAATCCCAAACAGTCCCGAACACTGCGAAATGCCTTGATATCGCTTCGAAACACTTCGCATAGACTTAGAGACTGACCGCTCTTTCAGTCAGTTTCACTCTTTCTTCACTGCGTATGTATGTACCTTGAAGGTGGGAGGAGGAGGGGGCGTGGCGTTGCCACACACCCACGCGTCATTCCGGCAGTCTTCTTGCGTCTCGCAGAAACCGGCGTTGTTAGTGCACTGATATATATGATATACCCGAAAAGATAGGTAAACTCACGACTTGTTCGAAGAAGTGGCGGCAGCGGTCGCGACAGAGATAGAACTGGTCTCGTTCGACGCCAACGCGGCACAACACAGCGCACTGAAATATGTGAGTACCATCGAATGCGGCGCGGTCGCGACGCGTGCGGGTCTTCACAAGCGGCGCGGTCGCGGCGCGTGCGGTTCGACATAAGCTGCGCGCTCGCGACGCGACGAGCAATTACAGCGCTCACCGTGGGTCCGCGCTTGTAGTGGGTGAGGTAGTCGGGGAACACTCGACCGGCCGCAGCCACCTGAATCTCAATAAGGCAGAGAAGAGAGATTGAACCAAACTTGAACAACAACGAAGAGGGCGATTAAAACGTGCATTTTTGTGAAAACTCTTACAGGGCACACTTTTATAGCGCCAATGTACGACTGATTTGCATTTGTCTGCTGTTGGTCGTCTGATCCAATCGTACAGTAGACACATTAGCCCGCGACAACAATTCGTACAGCGCAAAACAAGCCGTTTATGTCTTCAACGTTACTATTTGCTTTTGACAGTAAACTCTTCGAAGCCATCGTCCTTCGTATTCTCCTTCCCCTTCTTCCCGACCACGTCTTCAAAAGTGTCGGGCAGTGGTCGATTGCTCGTCTCCGGGAGAACGAGAGCGAGGAATGCGGCGAGAAAGCAGAGTCCCGCGAGCGTGCCCATGGTCACAATCGGACTCCACTCGTACTGAAAACCAGTATTCGCAGACTCCTTCCTATCACGTTACAGGACAATTCATTTTTCAGTGGAAAAAACTGGTAAATGTGGGGAACTGGAAATTCCAACGACGACGTTCCAATGTTTCACTGGATTTAGCCCGTTTTTTCATCAGGAAAATTTCCAGTTTTCCAGTGAAGAATGGATTTTCCGATGAACAAGAGGATTTTACAGTAACGTGTCGGGTGTTGGTATAGATATAGGTTGTGTCACATACATACCGCC